>LR999968.1:0-146174 GCA_905220375.1 Tachina fera | reverse complement strand
AAGATGGCATGTCGTATGTATGGCGGAAACCTAATACGGAGCTGAACAAAGAAAACCTAAAGGCAACAGTAAAGCATGGTGGTGGTAGTGTCACGGTTTGGGCCTGTATGTCGGCTGCTGGGACTGGAAATCTAGCATTTATTGAAACCACCATGGACAAATTTAAGTACCTACAAATTCTTAAAGACAACTTGTTGGACCTTAATGTTATAGAAAATTTGTGGTCAATTTTAGAAAACAACATAAGAAAACACAAAATTTCTAACAGAAACGATCTAAAGGAAGCGCTACTGACGGAGTGGGCGAATATTTCCCCAAGTGTGACACAAAAACTGGTCGCATCTATGCCAAACCACATTAAATCTGTTATTAACAATAAGGGCTATCAAACTAAATATTAAATTTTGGATTTGTCAGTTTTAATTTCGAGTTGATCAAAACCATAGTATGTATATGCATAAAATAAGCTGTGAGATAAAATAAGGAGTATTTTTAGTTTTTTTAGTTTTAATATATTGAAATGTACATTTTTGTAATAAATGAATTTTGTTTATTAAACTGTAGCATCTTTCCTTTTTAATTACATAATTTTTTTTCTTAATTTCCCGTTATTGTTCCATTTATAAAGCTTTAAAACACAACAAACGCACTGCATAAAATAAGCTGTGAGCCACTGTAAGAGATTTGAAAGTTTTCAAAAGTATAGTTGAAGTCTAGTGGTGATTTGTTAAAGGCACAAAGTAGACCAGAGTTGTAAAAACTGACGTATGAAAAAAGCTAAAATCATTTGTGGTGCAGTCACTGCGAGAAAGGGACAAGTATAGTATATTTGTTATTAAGATGTTAACAAAATAATCAAAACAAACAAGGGAAAATCTGTATTTTGTGAAACGAACACGTGGACATACATACATGGATAAATACACATTTACAAAATTAAATTAAAGAATTTGTTGAATTGAAATAAAAAAATAGAATGTGAATTAATGGTTTTAAAAAGTGGTTTAAATTTTTTTAGAAATGATTACTGATTTAACTTTAAGCATTTTCATTGAACACTTTTAATTTTTACCTTTTGTTTACAAAAATCACACAGCAAATGAGATCGCAAAGCATAAACTGCAAATACATTTGAACAAGTAAACGAAGTACACAGTTTTACAAAATTAAAGGAAAGAATTTGTTGTGCTGAATCAAAAAACAAAATGCCAAATAGATTATTACCTTTAAAAAAGCAATTAAAAAATGTTTTAAAATTATTGCATATCTTATTTGAAGCATTTTCATTTAAAAATATAAATTTTTACCATTTATTTGCAAAAATCGCCAAGCGAATGAGGTTACAAAGCGTAAAATGAAATTAAGCTAAAAAATGCCACCACGAAAGAAGGTTTAAAGAATGCGCAGTGACAGAGTGAGCGGGACCTCCGAAAACACAAATTATCTTCCGTCTCGTGACATCTCTGTATATCCTCTGTGGTTAAAGGAACAATGAAATACAAACACACGAGTATATATACATATCGAGGATTTATATTCAAAAAGTGCTTCTACAATTCTTGAATATTTTAGTAGACAAAATAAAACTGTTATTTTCTCTAAGTCCAAGATCAATAACTGTATTCGATTAACATTAGTATTCTACTAAGATGTAAAATTCATAAAAATTTAGTTATTTGCTTTGCACTTTGAGAAAGTAACAGTTTTTTGCGCTCTTATAAAATCTTCAAGCCTTGCAGGTAGCACTTTTTGAATATAAACCCTCGATATATTTTGTATTAAAATATTCATTTTTGTTTATTATGAGTTGAATTTAAACTGTATGCAAATTTGGCACAAATTCTTTGCTTAAAAAAGGGACGAATTTTTAATTGTAATCGATTATACGATTATAATCGCTGTGCAAATCCTAATTGAATTGTTTTGTTGAACATCTCAAATTAAGTGTTTAAGATTTAAACACTTCCGTAGACATGTAAATGGAGTATATTCAGTCCGTTTTTTGATAACTCTGACAACTTTGTGTTGTTATTAAATGGCGGCACGTGAGAAATTATTTTGTAAGCTAGTAATTAGTTAAAAAATACTCAATAATTGAAAATAAGATTTGTTGTTTGAAAATAATAAACCAATAAAAAAGCATATTTGTGCGTAATTTTTTAAAAATACAATAATTTACTGACAAAACGTCAACCTTAAACATCTCAAATGTAATGTGAACGGTTGTGTTTAGTTTTTTTTTTTAAAAAATACTTGCCTTAAACACGTTTAAGACCATAAGTGTGAACATCGTATTAAGTAGGGATGTAACGATACATAACAAAACCTTTTATTATACAAAATTATAGTATAAGAGATTAATAATATTTAAAATTGATATTTGAATTCATTCTTAACAAAAAACAAATTATTTTTTTAATACATACATGATTTAGCATTGAGAGAACATTTCACTACTATGTGGTGCAAATCAAAACAAAAGAAACGTTTAATTTTTCTGTTTAGACTTTATGTTCTGCTTTTAATATGTTATTTCTCTTAGTTTTTATGCAAAAAAAAAATTTTTGAAAATTGAATTGCTTGTTCAAAACAGCTATAAAAAAAATTAAGAAGTATCGCCGAATCGACAATAAAATATCGCCGATATCCATATATCGGCAAATCTGATATATCGCTGATATATAGGAATCGGTATTCGTATTCGTTACATCCCTAGTATTAGGTACCGGGAAAAACACTCGGTATTGAGTAACTCAGTACTCAATACTTTTACAACGCTACTGCCTTTTCAACTTTAGCCGCAAGCCGACCAGTTTTCACTCCACAAATTTTACATTATTATTTCAAAATTATTGTTAATTGTATTTGAAAAAATGTATTTAGAAAGCTGTCATAAGGATGAACTTTGAGGTTGTTTCCAAATGCTGTGACGAAACATAATTTGTTTCCTGTTACCTTTGTTATATATGTACATACAAATTTCATTAAAAATATTAAAATACTATTAATCAAGCTAAATAAAGTTTATTCGCCCCAATCAGTGTTATTTATCGTATGTCCTTCAACTAACTGCAACTGTGATATGGAATCCTTGTTTTTGAAATCGCTTTCATCAATAAATTCCACATGTGTGAAAGGAAAGTGGCCTTTTTTACCTTTATGTTCACCTTCCCATTGACCATTTATATTTGTTTTGGTAACTTTTATTATATCTCCAACTTCTAGTTTTAAAGCAGTTTTGTCATAAGCATTGGGAACTCTAGCCTGTTTAACACGAGCAAATGATGGCAACTTTCGCTAAATACAAAATATATATACATCAATTTAAAGTTGGATTATCTTTTCTGAATTGAAGCTTCTTACATTTAAATCAGATTTTTTTTAAATATTACTTAGTTGGTGTATTGATGACGGTGTTGGAACTACATCGGCGCCGGCAGATGAAACTCTGGGTTGCTTAATGATACTATTGCTACTTCCACAGATGGTGTTGCTTCCGAAAGATGGTGGTTCCAACGAATTTTCATCTATGTTTTCGTCATACTGAAATAAGAAATATTATTTATTCATTAAGTTTCAAATTTTTATTTAATTAAGATTGACAGTCTTTAAAAATATTATTGAACACAAATTTTGCAAAAGCTAAAGAACATATTAAATTAAGGAACCACTCAGTGTTAAATCAAAGACAAGGCTGAGCAGCCGAATTATGTTCATCTAATTTAAGTCTAATTTTATTTTAAAAATATTTCGCCTTATAAAGTTAGTAGTTTCTAAACCACTCAATATTTGCTGTTGTTATTTTACTAATAGATACATATTTACATATAAAAATAAATAGCTATAAATTGCATTTCAAGAAGAAATTTAAATTACATGTGTCATACAATAATGCATGCAACATTTGTATTATGACACTTCAACTAGCGTCATGCTACATTGTTGAAGTTGGTGAGTGTTCGCTGTGCATACTGTATAACGACATGGTACACTACACCCTCACCCTTAAGAGAAAAATTATGGGAGGAATTTTTATTATTAAATGGTGTTAAAATTAAACATGATTACTTAGTGTATCATAATTATAATCTATTTGATTTAATAATGTTAATTCTTACTTAATGTGTATAATACGGTTTTAAATTGTTGTTATGTATTTCTTTTTCAATGCCATTATAATTCATTATCTAGGGAGCACTTTCGCTATAGCTAGAGAGCTGAAATTTGGTAAACAAGTAGACCTAGAAGAGCAGTTAACCCGAAAAATCTGAAAACCCAAAATTTGTATCTAAGGGGCGGGGCTACGCCCATACAAATTAAATTTTGCGCTAGTGAGCTGAAATTTCGTCTTGTGACCCACTTCAACATTTGTAATATGACACTTCAACTAGCGCCACAGTACTTTGTTGAAGTTGGTTAGTGGTCGCTGTGCATACTGTATGACGACATGGTACACTCACCCTCACCCATAAGAGACAAATTATGGGAGGAATTTTTGTTATTGTTTGGTGTTAAAATTAATCTGATTACTAGAGATGTGCAAATATCGTGATGTTATCGTGTGATTCCGCGTGATCGTGATCAAACTTATAATAAATCACGCGTGAGTGCGTGAGCGTGACTTAAAATAAATTACTCGTGCGTGATGGTGCGTGAGCTATTTTTATGAATCACGCACGAATTCTCACGCTCTCACGAGATATAATTCATGCACAGGTACGACTACATACATAGCGCACTGAATCAACAAGAAGGTATTAACTTGAAATGTTTAAAATTTGAATTTTTGCAAGAAATCAAATCTACCATAAAAATTTCAGAGTACTTTGGTTACTCGTTTGTTCATAAAATTTGTTTTACTTTATGATTTGAATTCGAAATGTGACTGTTTTTATGATAAAATTGCCCAATTTTGACTTCAGTTGTGACTCTTTTCAAAACAATAATTGCACGATTTTAGAATAAAAACAATGAAAATATATTTTCAAATGGAATTTGCTTACTACTATGTATTCGGATTTTCCAATTCTCTTGAAATATAACCACAACCAGTTTCTCGTCTCTACTAAAATTTTGAGTTGATACCCTCTTGTTGATTAAGTGCGATATGAAATAAATTATTTTATAATAATAAATCTGTATGTTTTAATTTGAAATTTATTTCCTGGTAGTTAAGCATTTTCTAAATGCATTTCATCAAATCGTGACTTCTACCCCATATTTTGAACAGTCACAAACCTCTTATCTTATGCACAGACTTTCAAAAACTTCGAGTACTTGAGAATTCAAAACTAATATTTTTGAAAAACCAAAATAAGCGTAGTAGACTTAGAAACTTAGGCTGAGTTTAGATCTGGCATTTCAAAGGAGCGTAACCACTAATAGACAAGTTTATAGAGTTCAACATGACTGGAAACTGTTTAAATCAATAAATACATGTCTGAATCAAACAGTTTTTCATTAGTAATTAGTGGCTACGCTTTCTTTGGCACATAACACACAGATGAAAGCCCAGACTTATACAAAACCGAGCAGTAGCATAAACAGGTAGCCCCTCCCTATGCCGCTGTAAAGTAATGAGCAAAAACCTTTAAAAAAATTTAGTATTTAGCATAAACTGCACTTACATGGAAAACACATCGTATAATTATAAGAAATATTTTTCATTGCGAAAAGTGTACATATGTACTTAAAAAGTGTATACTTATTTTTTTTTTAAATACATTTATTTATTTATTGTATAATCAATTATGAACTAACAATAAGTAATCAAATCTTAAATCTAAAATATAAGTATTAGGCCCGACCACTGTCGGACATAAACTTAGTGATAGTTAGAAATGATACATAAGTAGTGATAATCAAAAAAAAAAAGAGAAAAAAAAAATATTTGCAAGCAATCCCATCTGGAGTGTTGAGTATAAGAGCCCTTGTGTCCTTCTTTTTCAGGCGGATGTGGCCAGTATAATTCAAGATGTTACGATTAAGCGGATTAGGATGTGACTCGAGTTTTGTTAAATAGTTGCCTGCGTATTTTGCTATTTCTTCAATCACTAGTGGCATATTCAAATCACGATGTATATTTGAGTTTTTAATGTACCATGGAGCCGATGTTATCAAACGTAAAATTTTGTTTTGCCTTCGTTGGATTCTCTCGACGTTAGAAGCTGAAGCAGTGCCCCATAACTGAATTCCGTAGCATCATATTGGCTTCAAAAGCGACTTGTATAATAAAAGTTTGCAGTCTAGGCTGAGTGTTGAGTTTCTACTAATCAGCCAATATATCTGAGTTAGTTTAAGTTTCATTTGTATTAGCTTTGAGTCAATATGGTGTTTCCATGTAAGTCGTCAATTAAGGTGTATACCAAGGTATTTTACGTGTGAATGTTTAGGAGCAACAATCAGTTGATTCGAATTGGGGAACAAGTATCTCTTCGCAGGGTAAATGTTACCTGAACATACTTTTGCTCGTTTACCTTAATTCTCCATAATTTTAACCATAGTTCCAGTTGTGTAATATGTTCTTGTAGATATCGGGAAGCCTCATGAGGATTTTCGTGCATACTTAGGCAGACTGTATCATCGGCAAACGTAGATGTATGGATATTACTGCTCAAAGGCATATCACAAGTATAAATCAAATACAAAACTGGTCCCAGTATGCTCCCCTGTGGCACACCGGATGATATAGATTCGGGCACACTCATGAATTCTCCTTCCAGTAATGTAACTTTCTAATAAATTCACCAAATTTATTGGTAGATATGATTTTAATTTTAAAATTTGGCTTTCATGCCACACTTTATCAAATACATGCGAAACGTCAATAAACAGTGCAGAACAGTACTTCTTTTCTTCAAATGTTCTGCTTATACATTGAACCAATCTATGCGTTTGTTCAATGGTGCTATGCTGACTTCTAAAACCAAACTGATGGTCTGGGATGCACCCACTACCAAGTAGAATTGGGGACAATTTTGATATGAGCAGTTTTTCGAAAAGTTTTGACATTGTTGATAGCAGACTTATTGGCCTGTATGATTCTGCCTTGGTAAGATCTTTACCCGGCTTTGGAATCATTTTAACTTTGGCAAGCTTCCAGCTGAGGGGATAATACTCTAGTCGTAAAATGGCATTAAAAATTAATAACATGATTCTAATTGCAATACGAGGCAATTTTATTAGCATTTGGTTACTAATTCCATCAATACCCGCTGCTCTCTTCGGGTTGAGTTCAGCAATTAGATTTTGAACATCACACATTTTAAATTTTATGGGTTGAGGGGGTAGCGCAACTACACTCGGGAAATCAATAACACCAGTACAT
This sequence comes from Tachina fera, assembly GCA_905220375.1. Classification (NCBI taxonomy): domain Eukaryota; kingdom Metazoa; phylum Arthropoda; class Insecta; order Diptera; family Tachinidae; genus Tachina; species Tachina fera. The sequence continues at coordinate 138,847 of LR999968.1, read as the reverse complement.
GTGTTTGGGGTAAATACGGATTTTAAATGCTTTGCAAACAAGTTACCTTTTTCAATATCACTCCTGGCCCAAACTCCGGTAGAAGTGCGCAGAGGTGGCTTAAACTCAACGGGTGTTTTAATTCTTTTCGCAGCGCGCCACAAAGAATAATTAGATGCTGGTGTGACATCGAGATTTTCCAGATAGTTTTTAAGAGATGCAGTTTTTTCATATGCAAGCAGTTCTTGGAGTCTTTTAGTGCAATCTTTTAATCTAATTTTATTTTGGGGTGATCTGTGCTGTTGCCATTCTCTTCTAGGTCTTCTTTTTGCACAAACGAGAAGTTCAATATCTGTAGAATATATTCTGTTAAACCCAGTCTGCGGATGAGAGGAAGTGGCATGTTCAGCTGCCTGCTTAATATTTTCGTTAAGATTAGCAATATTAGATTCAATATCGTCATGAGTTCTTAGCTTAATGTTTTCAGTGCAATGACTACTAAGATATTTTTTGAATCGCAGCCAATTAACACGACTGACCATTTTCACATATGGGTGAGGTAGAGCACTTCTCAGTGGGCTACAGATTGTAACGATCGTGGGAGAGTGATCGGACGATAGATCTAGGGAAGCTTCGACGTGAATTAATTCCCTAGAAATATTTTTCATGACGCCAAAATCTATAATATCCGGAATTTTATGTATGTCAGAAGGCCAGTAAGTGGGCTTCCCACTCGAAATGACGTCCAAGCCCATTTTTGAAATTGTGTTGAACAACGCTCTTCCTATAGGTTTGATAAGAGGCGAACCCCAGAAAGTATGTTTTGCATTATAGTCTACAGCTGCTACGAAACAAGGGCCAAGAGATTTGTAGAAATCCTCGTATTGATCCTCAGTAATTGCGAATCTAGGAGGGGATGATATGACAAAATTTGTGCAAAAATTTTCGATACAAATATTCGTTGCTTGTAAATGTTCTTCACAAATGTTGTCAAGAATATAATGCTTGAGTCTTAACTTTATTAAAATTGCTGATCCCCCGCAAGCTCTTCCTCTTGGGTCCTTTGAATCATATAAAATGTAGCCATTAATTTTGAATAGACTTCTTAAAGTCAAATGAGTCTCAGAAACCAACATTATATCAATATTTTTTTCCATGAGGAAGTGCTCAAGTTCATTTTTATGTTGGCGAATGCCGTTTGCGTTCCAGAAACATATTTTTAACGTGTTCATGGTATGTTAACTAATGCTTGAAGCAGTGTAGACTGCATTCGCAGCATTTCTGGCATCATGCTAGTCATATTTGTTGTAAAATTATTTATAGTCAGTACTAGATTTTCGATAGTAGCTTCAAGGCGACTAAAATTAAAGCTTGAGTTTGCGTTCGTTGAATTATTTTAGGCGGAATATTTTGTGTGGGAATAGAACTAGTCTTAGCTGCATCCACGGTTGCCAGAAATGCAGATTTATCTGGAGTTTGCAGATTTTTACCCTCCAAAATTACGAAATGCAGATTTGAAGATTTTTGGCCTAAAAATGCAGATTTTTCAAATTTCAATTATAGTGAATTTTTTACATTTTGCCTTTGTGAACGACTCGTAATTTAGAGAGTTACAATTTTTGAACTTCGAAGACATCATTAAAGAAAAAGAAGAAATAACTTTGGCAAGCTTCTGGAATAGAATATCTGATATAAACCGAGGTTATATCCATCTGATTACGATTTTGCCGCCCTAAGTTTATTCAAAAATTTAATCCGCGTTCATTTACAAATGTCGAAAAAAATTTTCAGTCAGGTAAACTTAAATAAAACAAAACTTTGAAGTGGTTTGGATATTTATGCAAAAAATTAAATTACTTATTGTATAACTTTTTATATATTCGATTTCTTTTCTCACTCATTTTATATTATTTGCACATAACTATACATAATTTTTATTTGCTTGTTGGTTATATCCATTTCGTTTCTCCTAAAGAAATACGGGTTTTCCACACGCTAAGTTTACTTTGCAAAGTCTTGAGTTTGTAGGAGAGAAGAGAAAATAAATCATTTTCTATATTCTTTTTTCTTCCAAAAACTCAAAACTTTCCAAAGTAAACTTTCCTTGTGGAAAAGCCGTACAACTCCTCAGTAGACTTGAACCAATGTGGCAACTAATTGTAAAAAGGTAATGAGAAAATAAAAGTGATTCAAAATCGAAGATGTTAGCCTGTAAATATATTCTTAAGTAGAAACGAAATGCAGATTATTCAAACATTAAATGCTTATATTCATAAAAATAATAAAATGTGCTTGAAAGTTATTTTGAGAAATTTTTTTCTAAAAAATTTAAATAAAATATATTTTAAGCCCAGTTTAAATTTTCTGAAAATAGCTTAATGAAAAAATATTTATATTACATATGTACATCCATATTTATATAAATTATTTGAATAAAATATAAAAAAAGTTGTTATAAAAATGGCTTTAAAGATTTTTTTGAAGATTTTAAACATGAAATGCAGATTTTGCAGATTTTTTCGTGAAAAATATTTAAATTTTGAAGATTTATCCTTAGAAATTCTGGCAACACTGGCTGCATCGGCATACGATACACGTGAAGTGACAGGTTGGCTCATTTGAGCAAAAGTGGCGGAGTAAGCGTTTGCCGTTTGTGCTGGAGCTAATTTAGGTTTTTGCCCCATAGTCTGTTTAACGAAAGAATAGACAGGACATCCTCTGTAGTTAGCGGTGTGATTACCTCCACAATTACTACATTGCAATGCAATGTAGTAATTGTGCAGTGCAATTCACCGCAGATAACACAAACTGAAGGTATCTTGCAGTAAGTTTTTGTGTGACCATATTCTTGACAATTATGGCACTGCGCGGGTCCAGAAAACTTGGGTGGTTCTTCAACTGTTATTTTTCGGTATAAGAGATATTTTAAATTGTAAATTGGATGAGTCTAGCTTTTTTTTCAATTTTATATCGTTTGGCTCAAGTTCAACGTGAAATAGAGGTTGAGGAATCTTCTCCCTATTTATTATGTTAGATACATTTTTTACCTTAAATCCCTGGAGGACGAGTGCATCTTTTATTTCTTCTGGAGCAACATAGGAATCGATGCCCTTCAATACGATCTGCAGGCCTTTAGCACTTTTAAGCTGATATGTCTAGAAACTTTTCTTACTTTTTTCAAATTCAGTAATCATTTTGCGAAAATCTTTTTCTTCATATATTTGAATTTTGGTTTCATCAATGTTACCACGTTTTATTGGAACGATGCGAAATTTATTCTCACCAATGACTGAAATGAAATTTTTTATAAGAGCGTTTGAAATTTTTTCTCTCAAATAGATTGGTGGCGGCTTGGATGTTTTTTTCGTAGATACATCGGGTTCGTTGTTGTCAACTTGTAATATTTGAAAACGATTTTGACGGTTAATAGAGGATGCGCTGTTATCCCTAGACATTTTTGGAGCAGATGAAATTTTCGAAGACTTTGGGCTTCGTCCGCGCTTTACCACTGTTATATATCTGTCCATTCCCACTTGGACCTTGGGTTTTGGGCTGCTCTTAACTTCAGTAAAAACTTGGTTAACTGATGACCACGAGCCCGAAGCGGATGATATGGCTGAGTTAAATGTAGAAGTACTAGGCAACGGTAATATTAACGAATCACTAGTACGCATTGGACAAAGCGAAGTTGATCGCTGACGAAAAAGTGGCCTCGCCGTTAAAAAAAAAGTCTACTATCAGATTTCTTATTTATTTTGTTATCATTAAGAGCTTCTGAGCTCTCAGTAAGTCTATCATCAGATTTTTTATTTTTATTATTTTCATTAAGAGCTTCAGAACTCACAGTAAAATAGGCAAGTCTGCCATTAGAACTCACTTCACAGTTATTTGTTTTTGTTTGGTACTCATATAGAGTATTCCTCAAGGGCACTTTTGTTTGTTTGTTTTTTTTTTTTGATTACGGTTTTTTGTTTTTGTTAATTATGACTATGTAAAAAATGTTAGCAATGCAAATAAAGCTAACAATAACAATATGTATTCCGAATATTTTTTCGTACGATTTTTTTTGTTTAGTATGAAATAAAAACTCCGCTAAATCGACTGTTCACTATGAATGTTCAACGAGAACTGATGTGATGATGATGATGTGTATACTTATGGTATAATATTCCAAATTTAGTTTTGCGTTTCTATTTATGTAGAATTTTAGAAATCACAACAGTTGTAAACAGCTAATGTGTAAATAAAAGGAGATAAGTTAATCACATTCTATATATTTTTTGAACTGCACCCTACAACCGGAATATCTCGAGATTCGTTATATACATATATTGTTATATTTTTTTCAGGCGTAGTAAACAAACGTACGAAATTCAATTTAGGGAAATAAAATTATTTTAATATATTTTTTTTATGGTACGCAACCAGATTTTTCCTAAATTTTGACTTTTTCAGAAAATGTGCGCGTATATCCGCATTTATGAGAATGCACTTTTAAATTTTAGTTAAAAATTTTAAAAACTATCTACATAATAAAATGTGGTAGTTAAAATGTTCAAAATCTATCGTCACAACTTTTATAAGGGATTAAACGCAAAAAATATTTTTAAAATTGACTATTTTGGGACATTGCTGAATGTAGGGTATATGTCATAAATACAAAATAACAGACTCTAAGCACATTCTTAATGCATTGTCCTTAGCGCTATGTGGCTAGAAAGTGAATGAATTAAACAAAGTTTTTTTTATAAAATTTAAAATAATTAAGATACTTAAAAAAGCATGTCTTTTTCTGGGAAATTATAAAATTTAGAATTTTTAGCATTTTCCCGATTTCAGTAGTAGTTAGGTATTTATATTTTGTTTCTTATTTTTATTTAGAATTTGATTTTAATTTTAAAAATTTAATGCTATATTTGAATTTAAAATCCAGCTATAAACTGAAAAGTTATAGCCGAAATACTAATAAAGTCAATGCAAAAATTTTTTTTGTCTTAAGTAAAATATCTCTTAAGTTATAAGAGATATGGAAACACATCTGAGGAAATTATTTCTTTTAAGCTTGGCTTAATATTAGGGATGTAACGAATGTTCGCATTCGCAAATTATTCGCTTACTTTTGCTATTTGCATTCGCTAAAATGTATGCGAATATTTCAAGCGAATACTAAAGACAACAAAATTTTTACTTGTTTTACGAAAATAGCTTACGATTATAAACAAAGCTCTAAAAAGGAAAACTTTTTTATAAATAAGTTGGCATAAGTACCAGAATGAAATCAAAATCCAGCTGTGTTTGGAAATATTTATCAGATTTTGAAATAATTTAAGACTTGTCTGTTCAAACTTTTGAAAAATATTATTTCGTACAGAAAATTTTAAATGCCACGCATATTATTTCGCATGAAAATTTTAAATTTTGAATATAAGTATATATTCAAGATGAACATAACTATTACTACTTCTCCAAAAAAAATGTTATGAATTCATTCCAATTTTTCTTATTATGTATTTTGGCAGCATTTCACATGAAATATTGAACAGAGTACCAGGATTTGGGGCCAAACTGCGAATGGATTAGTTTTATTTATTTATTTATTTCTTGGAAGTAATATGGAAGCCTATCGGCCAATTAAAGTATATTACAAAGATAATTCCTGAATTTAAATACAATATAATTAAGCTATATTTAATAATAATAAAAAAATTAACTATTTAATTCATTAATAAAAAATCAAACAAAAATGAAAAAAACATGAGAAATATTCGAAAAAAAAAAAGAAGAAAGTTGCAACAGTGGCTTTCCAGCCAGAAAAAATCAACTTAGAAATAATTTGGGAAAAAAACAGAATCCCAAAAAGGTGAATCAGTACCAATAAAAAAAGAAAAAAGAATAAAGAATAGCGTATTGGGAGGGATAAATACATACGGTCGGAGACAAAAGAATCTGATCTTTCAAGATATGCTCAAAAATGTTAGAAAGTGCAGGAAGGATAGAGATACGCATTAAATCATCAGTGCTGTTTACACTACTGGTCTTCGGAATAGGGACGATACGAGCCAGTTTCCTAGCAGAGGGAAAGTTGGATGTGGTTAATATCGTATTAAAATGGTGTAGAATAAGATGCGATATATGGTTGTATATAATTTTGATAAAATTGATAGGAATATTATCTACACCAACAGATTTATACTTTACTTTACAAATTGCTAAAAATAATTCATCTTCAGTAATATTGCGAAAAGAAAAGGGACCAGACATCGTATCAAAATCAATAACTTCCTCATTGCAAGATTGAGACATATCAGCAAAATATTTATTAATATCGTCAACATTAAGGCCATCCATCAGTGTGGCCTCACCTAATAAACCACCTTTTCTCAATACCCTCCACATACCTGCCGAGTCAAGTCTAGAAAAAATACTCGAAAAGTAGTTCCTTCTTTCACTACGAATAATATTTTTTGCCCTATTACGGTGACGGCAGTATATTCTCCAATTCTCATCCGTAGGAGCAGCTTTAAAAGCAGTAAAGGATAGATCTCTCAAAGAAATAGCTAGTAACACACACCTTGATTTCATCCACCTATCCTCTCCACCTTTAATTTTCTTACGAACGACTGGGACGAAAGTAAAAAGTCTAGCAATTAAAGAATTTAGGTAAGATGACTGGATATCAACACAATTTGAACGAAAGAAAGGTAGATGATCAGCATTATCTAAACAGAAAAGAAGACCATTCCAGTCAATTTTATTAAAATCCCTATACACATAGAATTCATCAGAGGTTAAGACTTTAAATGGAAGACATTGCACCTGTTCAGAAACACAAATAGTTGATGGGTCGTTTACCAGCCAGAAATCTAAAAGGGAAGTAGAGGAGTGATAAACATCAAAGTGAGTCGGTCTAGATTTAAAAATAGACAAACCATATCTAAGGCACATAGATCTTACCATGGCTGATTTGCGCTCATCAAACATATTACAATTGAAATCTCCAACTATAATAGTATTTGAATAACGAACTAATAAATCAGAGTGCCTCTCCGCAAAGCATGTAAGATTACCACTCGGTAGGTATACAACACCAAACAGAACACTGTTATTAGCAATATCTAATTTAATTAAAAGCGATTCAACTCCATCAGGGTAAGACACCACCTGAACTACTTTATGATGTAATTTATCAGACACAAACAAGGCAACACCACCACCACGTCTAGATAATCTATCATTCCTTACCAGAGTAAAACCATGTATTTTAAGAGATAGATTTGAAACATGAGGCTTTAACCAGGTCTCTGATAATGCAAAAATGTCAAAATTTCTACTTATAATGACTTTTAGCTCATCAAATTTGACAGAACTACCATTTGGTCTTATACTTTGACAGTTAATGTGACCAGTTACTGAGAAGATATTCTTCTAATCGGCAAATTAAAAGAAGACCCACCATTCACCACGGGACCAATGTTTTCATTACCTGTAATCATAAAAACAAGTTAAGACAGGGAGACAACAGTGCAACAGTATGTTCTATAAATGCATTAATTGATTTAAATTTATGCGTTATATTATAAAATATTATAAGATATGCTCAGCCATCATAAAAATAAATATTTAGAAAAAAAAATAAATGTAGAAATATATAAAGTTTACGAAGTTTTGCAAATGCACCTTACATGCTAAGTGGAACTAGTCAACAGTTATTCATTAGTTACTCCAAAAATGTATACATATGTATAACGTTGTCTTATGAATTAGAAATACAAGAGTTAAATTTCAAACTCAGAAAAATATGGTTTATAGAAATACAGAAGACAACCAATATGTACACACAATATAAAGAAAAGAAGACTAGTTGAAAATAAAAATTAAAGAATTATATAATGTGCATGTACAAGTTAACAATTAAGTTAATTAATTCACAGCTCGGAAGCTTAAAAATTAATATTAGAATCTTGTGTATATGTACAATGTTTGAGATCATATTGATATTTGATATCACATTACTGAAGAAATACATTATTTAAGTATAAAATATATAAAAAGTAAGCAAATGAGATCAATTACGTGGATTTGAATTCTGATTTTGATTATACAATAATGAGCATTGTTCATATGAGTTGTCAACTTCACTACCATCTTCTTAGGTAAGCCTGGCTTGCACTCTATCAGAGTTTAAAATTTTAAACTTAAGTATCACTTTCAGTCGCTTCAATTTTATGCATAAAGCGTTGAGTCTTGAGGCCGCAGGAGAGTAGTGATCATTAAAGTACACTCGGCTATTTATGTCACCACCAAGAATATCCTTAATGCTTAAAGTTTTCCTCTTGAAGTACTCTTTCATAATCTTATCCCGCATAAGAACACAGTTGAATTTTATTAGAATAGCCTTACCATTATTAATATAACAGGCACAGTTGATGTCACGTTCAGATATATTTATGCCAAAAACATTTTGTAAATTTATTTTTTATTATCTATACTTATTTTAATATAATTTAATTTATGCATCTTTCTGTTTTAATAATTTAATAAATTAATACATATTTGCTAAATTCAAGACTCAATTTAAATAAAATTCTATACGTTGTACAACTATGTATGTATATAATAAAATTTCATGTTCTAAAACAAATTTAGTTTCATGTGATTTTTTACCGTATTGTAAGTATTTGCATTCGCTTTCGCATTCGCATTCGCTTTCGCAAAAATTCAAATGCATTATTCGTTTTCGCATTCGCTAAACTGGTATTCGTTACATCCCTACTATACCCTACCTTTTACAAAAGTTACAAGACTCAGAATTTTTTGGAGTACCAAGTGGTCAACTTTGGCCCGCTGCAACTCCTCTCCAGCTCAAGCTAGAAGGCTGTCATTACATGTGTTATATGCATTGCATATGCATTTGTTAAAACCTATTTTTCAACTCAAAAACCATACAAATTTGATTATATACTTTTTCGTGGGCGTGCGTGATCGTGATAAGTTGTAAATCACTCGTGCGTGATTAAGAATATTTTATTTTTAATATCATTCGTGCGTGAGCGTGCGTGAGTAAAATATTTTTCCGCGTGAGCGTGCGTGTCGTGATTCAAAAAATGCTCACGTGCACATCTCTACTGATTACTTAGTGCATCATAATTATAATCTATTTGATTTAATAATGTTATTTCTTACTTAATGGGTATAATGTGGTTTTAAATTGTTGTTATGTATTTCTTTTTCAATGCAATTACAATTTATTATCTAGGAAGCACTTTCGCTATGGCTAGATAGCTAAAATTTGGTAAACAAGTAGACCTAGGTGAACAATTAACCCGGAAAATCTGAAACCAAAATTTTGTATCCAAAGGGGCGGGGCTACGCCCATAAAAATTAAACTTTGCGCTAGTGAGCTGAAATTTTGTATACAAATATAACTAAGTGAGTAATAACACAGAAAAATCTGAAAACCCGAAAATTTCAACCAGGGGTACGGGGCTACGCCCATAAAGCTCAGAATTAAAAAAAAATATTTCAGGCGTTTAACTCAAGCGATTTTATTGAAATTTGGCACACATGTTGCAATAATACAAGGCTATAAATTTTTGTTGAAAAAAGTGGGTGTTGACACGCCAATACAATTTAAACTTCATATTTAATGTCCTTCGGGTCAGCACAATTAAATGTACTATTTATGTATTTACTATTATCCGTTTCCAACGAAACTAAACAGGAAAATTAATCGCTAGCCAAAAAACTCTCGCGATTTTATTGAAATTTAGCACGCATGTTGCAATAATGTAAGGTTATAAATTTTCGTTGAAAAAGGTGGGTGTTAACACGCCCATAAAATTGAAGCCTCCTATTTCATGTACTACCATTTGAATATACTTATAATTTATATATTTATTACTTTCCTTTTCCAAGGAACCTCGACAGTGAAAAGAAAATCTTGAGATTGAATAAGTGGGCAGTATCATGCCCATAATAATAAAAAATTAAAATTTGCGCTAGTGAGCTGAAAATTGATAAACAAATAGGCCTGAGCTAGAAACTAACTAGAAAAATCTGAAAACCTTGTAAATATAGCCATAGGGGCGGAGCTACGCCCATTAAGTTTAAAACAAAAAATTTAATTTAAAGCGTTTGGCGAAACCAGTTATATTGAAATTTGGCATACATGTTTGAATGATGCAAGGCAATAATTTTTCTTCAAAAAAGTGGGCGTTAACATGTCCATAAATTTTGAGCCTATTATTTCATGTACTTCAGATCAGCAGATTTAAATATACTATTTAGTTAGATATTAATATCCGTTTTCAATGAAACTTGACACGTATGATTAGCACTGGCCAAAACAAATTCTTTTAAAAAAGTGGGCGAGAATATGCATATAAAAATTAATTAATTAAATTTACGCTAGAGAGCTGAAATTTGATATACAACTAGATCAAGATGAGAAACCAACTAGAAAAATGTAAAAATCTCAATATTTTAACAAGGAGTGGCAGGAGCCACACTAATATTGTACTGAAGATTTTAAGTGAAGCTTTAACTTAAAACTATCATCTTAAAAAGTGTACGATGATAACTGAGCGCTGCTTACAACAAAATCTTTAGTTTAAAAAAGTGACGGAGTGTGGGGGTAACGGCCATAACACTTAAAGCTAGAACTTGCACTAGAGAGATTAAATTCGATACACAAATAAATCTAAATCAGAGGTCACCAAGAAAGGCCTAAAATCCTGGAATTTTCTATCGGCGGGCATGGACACGCACTTTAAAATCGAAATTAAGAGTTTAAGTTTACGGGTGTGTTGCGAACAGGAAAAATCCGAAAGCACTGATTGTTAAATTAATAATATAAATAAGAAATAATAGGCTTCTGTAAGTTACCAACTAGCTACTCTATTGAAACTTTGCATGCACATTTCACTTATGCTAGTATTTAATTTTGCTTTTTCAAAAGTACTACGTCTAAGCAGACTTTAAAAAATAGGCGGGATCACTGGGCTAAAATTTACACCATATTTTACACATTTCTACTCAGATGACTTTTAAAAAATTAAGTACATTACTCGGTCCATGTTATGATACAATGCTGCACATATCACACTCTACCCCATTATTTTATGTAACTCTGCCCGTTTCAACAGACGTTATGAATAGAACTATAACAGACTAGAAATTTTAAGTTTAAAAAGCTTTATAAAAGAAACCTTTCAATAAGTAGTCAGATCCTCACAAAAATATAAATGTGAAAAAAGTTCATTTCCTAAAATTCGGCCATCAAAAGTAGTAAGATAAAAATTTTGACCAATCACTGAAATATGCTATACATTGTATAAATTAGTAATCGTAAGGGTGTCATATAATTCTAGATAAAGGGTATATGGGCATATATGATTATATATTTTCATACACTTTCATACATGTATGTATGTGTAAATTCCCTCCACAGTATGCAAAGTTCATATTCACACAGTCTTGATTCACAAAAGCGCACTGATGTGCAATAAATTAAATTCCCAGCTAAAAAAATTATATATGGTCCATATATTTTTAATATATGAATGTATATAACTACCCAGCTAAAAAAATTATATATGGTCCATATATTTTTAATATATGAATGTATATAACTCTATATGAATATGTATGAATTCATGTATGGAAATATATGGGATTATACATGGCAAAAATATTATATATGAACTAATATATGGACTAATATATAAAATGTATTATAACATATGAGCTCATATATGAAAATTCAATTATGAAGCTCTTCATATGTGGATCCATATATAAATATAAGACTTTATGTATGGAGCCATATAAGAATGTATGCATACATGATATCTCACATAAGATCGGTTTTGCAATCAAAAAAGCTTGGAATTTTATCACTGCTGAATTGGAAATCCATTAGAGAATACATACGGTATGCAAAGTTTATACGCGTACCCTCAACGTTTAAAAATGATAAACTTTTTGTTACAAAAAAACATTCTTGTATGATTTTATACATTGTGGCCCCATTTAATATATCAAATAATCAAAAAGATAATCCAGTCATTAATTTTATAGAAAATAACAAAATTATCTAGATAAGAAACAAAGTTCATATTACTGTATCGAAAACTATTGTTAGACAGATTATTTTTTCTTTTATAATTAATTGCATTAGTTTTTAATCTGATTTCTTAAACTAAATGTTATGTACGAATATAATTTATGTGTTTTTTAAATAATTGATTCACCTCTTGATGAAGGAAATGACTTTTAGTTCGTTTTGAATTATTTGTCCAAACAAATGTTTCATTAAATACAACCTCTCTCTCAAGTCTAAAAAAAAGTAATTTCCCAGCTAAAAAAATTATATATGGTACATATATTTTTAACATATGAATGTATATAAATATATATATATGTATGAATTCATGTATGGAAATATATGGGATTATACATGGCAAAACTATAATATATATGAACTGATATATGGACTAATATATGAAATGTGTTATAACATATGAGCTCATATATGAACATTTAATTATGAAGCTCTTCATATGTTGATCCATATATAAATATGAGATTTTATATATGGAGCCATATAAGAATGTATACATACATGATATCTCACATAAGATCGTTTTTGCAATCAAAAGAAGGTTGAACTTTTATCACTGCTGAATTGGAAATCCATTAGAAAATGCATACGGTATGCAAAGTTTATATGCGTACCCTTAACGTTTAAAAAAGAAAAACTTAAACCATTCTTGTATGATTTTATACATTGTGGCCCCATTTAATATATATAATAATCAAAAGGATAATCCAGTCATTCATTTTATAAAAAATAACAAAATTCGCTAGATAAGAAACAAAGTTCATATTACTGTATTGAAAACTATTGTTAGACGGATTATTTTTTCTTTTATAATTAATTGCATTAGTTTTTAATCTGATTTCTTAAGCTAAATGTTATGTAAGAATATGATTCATGTGTTTTTAAATAATTGATTCACCTTTTGATGAATGAAATGACTTTTAGTTCGTTTTTAATTATTTGTCCAAACAAATGCTTCATTAAATACAATTTTCTCTCAAGTCTAAAAAAAAAATTTAGTATTAGTAATTGAATTTATTGCACAGCAGTGCGCTTTTGTGAATCAAGAGTGTATGAATATGAACTTTGCATACTGTGGACGGAATTTACGCATACATGTATGAAAATGTATGAATATATATAATCATATATGCCCATATACCCTCATTTTTCGGATCCGAACCATATATGGGATATCATATATGCTCCATACATATTTTTTTAGCTGGGTAGTTAAAATCGTTGTAAATTTTGACTTTTATCGTAAATATTTTTCTCCCTTTTTGCATTATGAAATTTTTTTGTAGTTGACTTCATTTTATATAAGTACATTTAAGTGCACATATAGTCGTAAGTTATAAGCAAAATTAAGAATGAGAGCCCAGCTAAAAAAATATGTATGGAGCATATATGATATCCCATATATGGTTCGGATCCGAAAAATGAGGGTATATGGGCATATATGATTATATATATTCATACATTTTCATACATGTATGCGTAAATTCCGTCCACAGTATGCAAAGTTCATATTCATACACTCTTGATTCACAAAAGCGCACTGCTGTGCAATAAATTCAATTACTAATATTAAATTTTTTTAGACTTGAGAGAAAGTTGTATTTAATGAAACATTTGTTTGGACAAATAATTCAAAACGAACTAAAAGTCATTTCATTCATCAAAAGGTGAATCAATTATTTAAAAACACATAAATCATATTCTTACATAACATTTAGCTTAAGAAATCAGATTAAAAACTAATGCAATTAATTATAAAAGAAAAAATAATCCGTCTAACAATAGTTTTCAATAATAATATGAACTTTGTTTCTTATCTAGCGAATTTTGTTATTTTCTATAAAATGAATGACTGGATTATCCTTTTGATTATTATATATATTAAATGGGGCCACAATGTATAAAATCATACAAGAATGGTTTAAGTTTTTCTTTTTTAAACGTTAAGGGTACGCATATAAACTTTGCATACCGTATGTATTTTCTAATGGATTTCCAATTCAGCAGTGATAAAATTTCAACCTTTTTTTGATTGCAAAAGCGATCTTATGTGAGATATCATGTATGCATACATTCTTATATGGCTCCATATATAAAATCTCATATTTATATATGGATCAAAATATGAAGATCTTCATAATTAAATGTTTATATATGAGCTCATATGTTATAACACATTTCATATATTAGTCCATATATCAGTTCATATATAATAGTTTTGCCATGTATAATCCTATATATTTCCATACATGAATTCATACATATTCATATATAGTTATATACATTCATATATTAAAAATATATGGACCATATATAATTTTTTTAGCTGGGAGCATAAAAATTACATGAAAACCAAAAAAACTCAAAAATTTCTTTGTCAAGAAAATGTTTTTACATCCTTGTATTATATAGTAAGCAAATAGGAAAGATTTTAAGGTGTACAAAAATGAATATTGTTTTTGGCCGCCATTGGCACCAAATAGGCCTGTAAGAAGACTTCTTATAAAAAAATTATTTATTTTCCAAATAAACCGCTGAAATTTTTCACTTTCCCTCGTATTACTGTTCTTAACTCCATTTAGATCTTGAAATACCATTTCCAAAATTTTATTTCAAATAAACCCATATATTTTAAAAAGGGCATAGATCTGGGCCTTGAGATGGGTTATTCACAACTTTACCGCAATTGAAAAGACACCATGTTTTTACCCAAAGTGCCTCATGTTTGAGGTCAATACATTAATAAAAATCTAAAACGTCCATACATATCAGCAATAAAGCCAACCTTACTCGCGCTGTCAACCAAAAACCATTTCAACGTATTGAAGTACCGCTCAGTAACACTCTCCCATGAGACAAAGGCAATTGCTAAAAAGATAAATAAATAAATAGATTCTACTTCAAGAACTGCTCGCAAATCCCCGCCTCTTAGAGTGCAGCACAAAGAACAACAATTGCCTTTTGCGATAACGCGTACTTCCAAGCTACTACGATAATGTGATTTGCTGCCACGAAACCAAACTTCTGCTTTATTATAATTACAGATCTAACAAAGTATGGATGAAAAAATTTTTTAAAATATTGGGAAGTAAAACCATTAACCCAACTGTAAAATTTAAAATAATTTGGTTGATTGATTGGAGGTATATATAGTATGTATACGTATATATGTTTATGCTGTAAAAGGAGGAATAAATTTGCTTTATTGAAAATATTATGGATGCGGGGCAGTAGCTCAATATATTGAAGTATTTTTTTGGATGAGAGCTAGTTAAGGAATGCTATCATTAAATAATAAATAAAAAAATAGTTAAGTAAATCTTAAGCATGAACTAACCAAAACATGTCTACTAGAGATAAACATATTGTAAGAATAATAAGAAATACATATGAATAAACATATTTTCTCTAAATAGAAAGTAAGAAACAACCTTGTAATAAAAGATAAACATATCTTTCGAAATAGAAAATAAGAAAACAAAATTGTAACAAGAGATAAGCTAAAACAAAAGCAATTGTAGTAATATTTGTATCAATAACAAAGGATGTGTTCTTTTTAATGAGATAAACACTAATAACCAATTTGTGTACCTAAGATTAAGAATAATTATAAATATAACTGACAAACAATTTTGACAGCCAGTCTAGTATTAACATAGTTTAAGAACAACTCTAGAATTAAGTTCTATTAATAATAAAAAATTTAAAGGCACTAGTTGAGTGCCATGAAATAAATTTTTTTATTTAACAAAAGACAAGAGTCTTTAACTGGCGATCCTGCCAGGAGGATAATATACTTTTATCCTTCTACTGGCGGACCTATTAATATAAAGTAGTTGTCCTTGTCGCAGAAAGGGTATACTAAATCCTTCATATGAAAAAACAAAAATTGTAAAAGAAAGAAGTGACTATAAATAAGTGAACTAAAAAGGAATAAATGAAGAAATCTTTAAATAAATTCAACGAACGAAGAAACTTGGACACCACTAACGAAATGGAACAAACTAACATGAACACCATGATCCAACAGATGGCTAACTTACAAATGATGATCCAGAGAATTCAAACAGAAAATGAAACGTTAAGAGCCAGGGTAGATCAAATGCAAGTTCATCCCGCTACGAATCCACAAGTAACGGAACGACTGAAACCAGTCGACATATCCTATACCAACCCTAATGAAATCAACCTAGATGTTTTTAAAGCACTACCTGTATTCGATGTCAACATTTCAAAATACCGCGTATGGAGGGAAGATGTTTCTAGACTAATGGACGGAATTAGTAATCACAGAAACTCTAATAGATATGTAGAGGCCTTATCAATCATAAAAACCAAAATACAAGGTGCAGCAGCCGACGTGTTAACTAACCATAACACGATATTTAACTTCGACGCAATCAGGAATAGGTTGGATTATACCTATGCTGATCAAAGACCACTGTATGTGTTACAGGACGAGATGAAGAGACTCACACAAGGGAAACACAACTTGAGCGAACTCCATGACAATGTAAACAGAGCCCTGACACTAATCACGTCAAAAATATCTATGTCCGGTCACAGCCAAGAAGTAATCAAGGTAATGACTGATGAAGCAACACAAGAGGCGGTAAGAGTGTTTAAAGACGGAATAAATAATTCATATATTCGCTCCACTCTATATGGAAATCCTATAAGGGATCTAGAGCATGCTTTTGCAGTAGCCCGCACCATTGAGCACGATGACCAACATCGAAAGCTACGACTAAGCTACGCTCAGCCGAATAACCATCCAACCAACAATAAACACTATCATGAGAAACAACATCACCAAAGACGTCCCATGTATCAGCAGAAATACAACAATAACCAACAGTCAGCACAATTACCAAAACCAGAACCCATGGATACATTATCGGGGAATACGGCATTCCGGCAACCAACTCAGCACCAAAACAACTACTACAACGGGAATAGGTATTGGAAAAGACCACATAGTGGGCAGTTCACCAATCAACATCGACAACCAAAAAACATGCGGAACAACAACTTAACATCCGAAGAAGACAACTCTAGCACGATCGTAGAAACAGGTAGACAAAATCATTTAACTATTAAGTATTTAAACTAATAAATGGGTTGCCTAGTATAGTAATCAATGATGGGAAAATAAACTATAATGTTTTAGTAGATACAGGTGCAACCCATAATTATGTTAAGAAAAATTTGAAATTCAGTTTGACAAAAAAGGTAAAGCCAATACAAGTAATATCAATGCATGGTAATTCAATGATAAACACAAAGCAAACTATTTGGTTTATGAATAAAGAACTAGATTTCTTTGAAGTAGATAAAATAAACGGATTCGATTTAATATTGGGATGGTACGGAATGAAAGAATTAAACGCAGTAATAGATTTGAATAAAATGACATTTGAGGCATTGAGGAATCCAGAAAGTAGGGAAGAAAATTATGTAAATCACATTATAGGGATAAATACATATAAAGCAGAAATCGATAGGTTAATGAAGGACAATAATGGCATAGGACCATTACCCTTCACTACAAGGATTGAAGCTAGCATACGGACAGATACCAAGGATCCTATATGGACCAAACAATATACAAGCAACATAAATGACGTAGAATTTGTAAATAAAGAAATCGATAAATTATTAAAGGACGGAATAATACAAAAAAGTTACAGCCCATACAACTCCCCCATGTTAACGGTACATAAGAAAGGCATGGACGTAAACGGAAAACCTAAGAGACGCATGGTCATAGATTTTAGGAAATTAAACGAACACACAATCACAGTTGAAGAGCACATGGAACACATACGAATTATTTTTAATGCATTAAATAATGCTTCTTTAAAGGTACCCAATGAAAAATCTAAATTTTTTATGGAAGAAGTAGAATATCTAGGGCATATTGTTAAGCACAATAGGATTGCAACTGATCCTAACAAAGTAAAAACCATAGAAAATTACCCAATACCAGAAACCCTGAAAGATCTTAGAGGATTTTTAGGGCTCACCGGCTACTATAGGAAATTTGTAAAAAACTACGCAATGATAGCAAAACCCTTGACTCTATACCTTAAAGGAGATAATTCTCATATCGGAAAAAATAAAAGTAAAAACACAAAAATTAGTTTAGACCAAACAGCCATAGAAGCTGTAAATAAATTAAAAAACTGCTTAAAGGAACAAGTAGAATTATACCAACCAAATTATGAGAAAGCTTTTGAACTCACTACAGACGCTTCCAATATAGCCATTGGAGCTGTACTGAGTCAAAACAGGAACCCAATTTATTTCTTATCACGCACACTTAGTGCCACTGAACGGAATTACAGTACGAACGAGAAGGAGTTACTCGCTATTATATGGTCACTACAAAAATTACGAAATTACATATACGGCATAGCCGACTTAACCATATATACTGATCATCAATCGTTGACGTATGCTATATCAGACAAGAATCCGAATCATAAATTGAAGAGATGGAAAAATATTATCGAGGATTACGGAGCAAAAATTATGTATAAGCCCGGTGCACAGAATGTCGTAGCCGACGCCTTGTCACGACAAATAATTAACACATCATCTATAGATACTGTACATTCATCCGATAGTTCATTCAACGACATAATGAAAGCAGTGACTCAACCGCTAAATGCCTACGGCACCCAAATAGAATTAGTACCAAACACACAGAAGAACGAGACACGTACATGTATTATGTTTCAAAGTAAAATACGTCATACTATAAACTTCATCGATGAAAATTATCTGATATCCGAATTAAAGAAATTTTTGCAGCCACAAAAAATCGCAGCAATACATACAACAGCTGAAAATTTATTTAGGTACGGCCGAGTTATAAAGAACACATTTGCAGGCATAAAATTCGTGTACACACCAAAGAAACTTGAATACGTAACACAACCAGATAAACAACTAGAATTAGTTAAACAAACACACGAACGAGCACATAGGGGATACAAAAACAATATAAAAGAACTACTAGAACAATACTATTGGCCGAACATAAAACAACAATGTAAGGCATACAACAAAAAGTGCACAGCTTGTCTATACGGCAAATATGAACGGAACCCCACGAAAGAACCATTAAAAGAATCAGATATACCAACACAACCAGGGGAGTACATATATCTGAGTTAGCAAGAATTTTAAAAATAAAGAACTCTACATCAGCAACCGAAGAATTGTTCACAGCTGTAAAAGAATTAAATAACTCAACTCACACTGTCACAGAAAAAAACCCAAGGATATACACTTTAACCTAATAACATACAATAAGGAAGACATAGTGAAAAAACTAAAAGACGCATCAAAGAAAACGTTACAACGTCTAAACCAGGGAAGTAGACACAGAACATTCAAGCAAGGAGGCCAGGTATTGGTGTTAAGAACGAATATCAGAAGTAAAAGCGACAGCCGTTATAAAAAGCACATAGTGCAGGAAGATCGCGAGGACACGATTTTGACTAAGGAAGGGAAAGTTATTCACAAAGATAGCATAAAAAATTACACACTTACAGAAAACGATAATGAATTACCTGAAATTACTAGCCATGGTTATCATAATCGCAATCCAGGCAAAGGGAGATACCAAGGTAACAACCATAACTGACAGGAAGTATATTTTGACTAGAAGCGACGACGTATTATTGTTCGATGAATTTTCTCATCTATTTCATATAACAAATTTGACAAAAATCCTTGCACCTTATAATCAAATACTGGAAGGGAAATATTCTACAACTACGGAAGAACTTATCTGGATAGGAAAGATCAAAGTATTAGAAGAACAATTAAGTGAACACGTTATACATAAGAGAGGATTAAATTTTTTGCGATCAGCGTTAAAATTTATCACAGGAGTGCCAGATCATAACGACGTTATACAAATAGAAACAGCAATTAATACCCTTATTGAAAATAATGAAAAACAGAAAATAATCAACTCTAGATTTTATAAAATTTTAGAATCCTTAGGGAAACAATGCATAAAAAATCATATCCTATTGGAACAAATACATGACAAATTGCTGGTACTAGTGCGAACAATAAATGCAGCCAAAAATAATGAATATTTATCAGAGGCTCTGGATTTGGAAGATTTGAAAAAAATAGTAGCACATGAACTAACAAATATTCCAATTGTAAATATAATGGAGTATTCGGATGTATACATTGCCAGGACATCAGACTCATTTATAACCATTTATAAATACCCTATATTGAATAACATTTAAGAAATTTATTATTCGACATATTGTCATAATTATATCCCAATTTTGAAATTTATTTCCTGGTGGTTCAGCTTGGTCTATATACGTATTTCATTGTTGCTGTAACAAATCATCAGTAGACTTCAACCACACATTTTGAACAGTCACAAACCTCTTACTTTTATTGTTATCCAATGGATTTCTAATTGTATAAAGGTGTAGAAAAATAAAATATATTCACATCGAATATAAATTATTTGCTGGGTTTTGTATGAGTTAGTTAGTATGAGCCTACTAAGCTTATTTTGTCTTTGTGATTTTCAAAAATATTATTATTTGATGAATTCTCATATAGTTTTTGAAAGTCTGTGCATAAAGTAAGAGGTTTGTGACTGTTCAAAATGTGTGGTTGAAGTCTACTGATGATTTGTTACAGCAACAATGAAATGCGTATATAGACCAAGCTGAACCACCAGCAAATAAATTTCAAAATTGGGATATAATTATGACAATATGTCGAATAATAAATTTCTTAAATGTTAAATTTTAGATTTTATTTTTCATTTTGCCTTGTAATTACTTTTATTGTTATCCAATGGATTTCTAATTGTATAAAGGTGTAGAAAAATAAAATAGATTCACATCGAATATAAATTATTTGCTGGGTTTTGTATGAGTTATAAAGCCTACTAAGCTTATTTTGTCTTTGTGATTTTCAAAAATATTATTATTTGATGAATTCTCATATAGTTTTTGAAAGTCTGTGCATAAAGTAAGAGGTTTGTGACTGTTCAAAATGTGTGGTTGAAGTCTACTGATGATTTGTTACAGCAACAATGAAATGCGTATATAGACCAAGCTGAACCACCAGCAAATAAATTTCAAAATTGGTATATTGAATAACTATTGCAATCTCTTTAAAATTACGCGTATCAGTTTCAAATACGGACAAATAGTAACGGACAAAGTCATAGCTAGGTGCCATCATGAGTATATACGGGTAAAAAATTGTAAGAACTATTTAGGAAAAAAAAATAGGTGAACGTAACAATGCTACAAACGACTGTATCATACCATTACTAGAAACCAGGGATTCAAAATGTACAATTATACAAGAATATAACAAACCTTTTCAACAGATAGATGATGGATTCATACTATTAGACTATGCCGTCTATATACAATAAACAATCAAAATACATCAGGAACCGTTTTAGTAGAATATACAAACGAGGTAAAGATAGACAACATTACATATAGAAATATACACGACCAACTACTGATTTTGAAATAGAAAAAATTATGTATTCAGGAAGCGAATACGCTTTTAACAATTTAGACTCGTTAAAAAAATTTTTTATTCCTGTGGAAAAACACCCAGTAAAATCATTTATTTACTTAACATTAACTATATTAGGAATCATCAGCATTATATCCTTGTCATTAAAGATATTTAAATATTGTATGATTTATAGACAGAATAGAGTTAACGAGAACTTTAGAGTTTTGTATAACAGAGAATTAGAAAAACTTGAAAGAAACAAAATCGGGACGATTTAATTTAGGAAGGGGAGAGTTAAGGAATGCTATCATTAAATAATAAATAAAAAAATAGTTAAGTAAATCTTAAGCATGAACTAACCAAAACATGTCTACTAGAGATAAACATATTGTAAGAATAATAAGAAATACATATGAATAAACATATTTTCTCTAAATAGAAAGTAAGAAACAACCTTGTAATAAAAGATAAACATATCTTTCGAAATAGAAAATAAGAAAACAAAATTGTAACAAGAGATAAGCTAAAACAAAAACAATTGTAGTAATATTTGTATCAATAACAAAGGATGTGTTCTTTTTAATGAGATAAACACTAATAACCAATTTGTGTACCTAAGATTAAGAATAATTATAAATATGACTGACAAACAATTTTGACAGCCAGTCTAGTATTAACATAGTTTAAGAACAACTCTAGAATTAAGTTCTATTAATAATAAAAAATTTAAAGGCACTAGTTGAGTGCCATAAAATAAATTTTTTTATTTAACAAAAGACAAGATTCTTTAACTAGCTTGAGTAAGGTTGGCGTTATTGCTGGTAAACGTGGAAGTTTTAAATTTGTATTAATGTATTGACCTGAAATGTAGGGCACTTTGGGTAAGAACATGGTGTCTTTTGAATTGCGGTAAAGTTGTGGATACTCCATCTTAAGGTCCAGATCTATATCCTATTCAAAATTTATGGGTTTAATTGAATTGAATAGTGTTTCCAAATTATATTTCAAGAACTAAATGGAGTTAAGAACAGTAATACGAGGGGAAAGTGAGAAATTTTAGCGGTATATATGAAAAAAAAATTTTTTATGAGAAGTCTTACAGGCCTATTTGATGCCAATGGCGGCCAAAAACAATATTCATTTTTGTACACCTTAAAATCTTTCCCATTTGCTTACTATATAATACAAGGATGTAAAAACATTTTCTTGACAGAGAAATTTTTGAGTTTTTTTGGTTTTCATGTAATTTTTATGCTCTCATTCTTAATTTTGCTTATAACTTACGACTATATGTGCACTTAAATGTATATAAAATGAAGTCAACTACAAAAAAATTTCATAATGCAAAAAGGGAGAAAAATATTTACGATAAAAGTCAAAATTTACAACGATTTTAACTATGTAAAAACAATTATTTGACATACTGTATATACAGTAAGGGACAAAATTGTTCACAAAGTAGTAGTTACTAAGAGAATGCTTCATTATATTTTTATAGATATTATTTTATTTGCATATTATATACTTTTTGTAATTCATAGGTAATGATATAAGAAAAAAACGCTTTAACTTAAAAATACTTTATTTCATAAAAAATTCAAAAAAATATTTTTTTAGAGTGTAGTTGTGAACAATTATAACTTTCGTCGAGGCAGCGTAGTAATTAACTGTTAATATATTCCAGAATGGTAATGTAGTCAATAGCGCACATTTTACCTTTTATTCGTCAAAGAACTCCAAGCTCATTACCACGAAAACAACCCCAAGCCATCAAGGAACCACCTCCAAATTTTAATGTGCTGCATATATTGCGCTCTTTAACACCAACACTTTTATCTACCCATGTCCACTGCCGTGCGTCTGATCCTATTCTGTTGATTTTGGTATCATCTGACCACGTAAAGCGTTTCCAGTCTTCTACTAAATATTTTTCATATTTTTTTGGCAAAGGATAATCTTTTCTTTCGATTTTTTCGCTTAGAAATGGTTTTTTAGCCTTGGTTCGGGCAAAGAATCCACTAGCGCTAACATCTATGTTATGCTCTTCTTGAAGGATTTTTTTACCTCAACAGCTGTATTAACCGCTCCTGTTGTGATCATTCGCTTAGCTACGAGGATATCAGCGGGCGAAAGTTTCTTTGGGCGACCTGCTTTGTTGCGTAAGATATTTAAATCACTTTGTTTATTTTATTTTATTTACTAATCCAACTGAAATTTTATATTTTTGGGCAATTGTACGATATGTGAGCCTTTCAGTTAAATCTTTGATGATATTTTTCTTCAAAGAAGCTTCCACAGGTCTCTTGGCATTATAAAACTTGTAAATCTAAACACAAAATTCTTTCAAATTTAGTTTAAAAACAGTTTTAGACATATTTTACTTACTTAATAACGAATCCACAAAAATTTAATTAACAGTAATTAAAAGTTACTAATTATATATAGCTTATTTTATAAGGGACAAAAATTTTCACACACGTGTTTTCTTTTTTCACTTTATAATAAATAAAAACATAACGGTATTTCTGAAACAGATATGTCATGCAACATCAAACAGCATGCCACTCAATAAGTAAAAAAGTAAAAAACAAGTAAAAAAAGTAAAAAAAATATTTTTTTTTATAAAAATTTTTACCCTCTTCTGTGAACAATTTTGTCCCTTACTTATATATCGTTACAGAAAATGAAAGCCTCCATGTCTACTATTTTTAAAAATTTTACAGGGGGCAAAAACCTTGTTTAACAAAATCATTATTTAATGCCGAAATTATTTGAAATTTTGCAAAGAGATGTATCAATAAAAAAGCAGAATCTTTTATTGTTTTATAGGGTTGTTTCCATGAACTCAAAAAATTACTTCGCCAGAAAACGAAAATTAAGATTTCAATTTACACCCTCGGTCACCAAAATGAGAAAATTCTTAAAAGCAGAACGGCACTTATACATGTTTAGTGCTGTTCCACTGAAGAAAAATCGCTCTTGTAAATGTTTAATTGGGAATATGAAAAATAGTTTTATTTGTTAATTTTATATGAATGAACGTTTGTATGTAGTGGTGCCTAAGACTGTATGTACTATCGGCCCTATGTATAAGCAAAAATTGGCATGAAGTTAGCATAAGTGACGAAATTTAATTAGGTTGTAACGAGTTCCTCCATACAATTTGACATTAAAAATGGGCGCATTACCTAATCTTAATCCACCTCTAAGTCCTAATGTCATTTTAAATGTGAAGTGTCATGGCAAAACTCTTTAAGATCATGTTAAATTTTCCCACTTATGCTAGCTTCATGTCAATTTTTGCTTATACATAGGACCGCATGTTTTTTCAATTTCTGGATATACATATACTAGACACTCGGCATCTACAAAAGTATTTAAACCAAACAAAAACGTATTTTTCAACTATATATTCCACATATTTTTTTTATTTTATTTATATAAATAATATAGAAACAAAAACCATTTTGGTGGTGTTTGAATACTCTAGGTGTATTTTTTCATAAAAAATGACACAGAAATCTGCTCTTTTTGTGTGTTATTGCTTTAGATTTTTATTAGTAGTTGTGTTGTATACGTATGCAAAGCAGAATGTTGGCAGAGCCCTCAGGGCAATGGGATGATTGACTACGATTTACACACAACTAAATGGAGATAGAAAATTTAATTTTTCTCTCAAGAAATGAGTAAACAATAATATATTTGTATGAAATTTTTGCACAATATGAAGAACGATATGATTGTTAATTCAGCATCATTAACTCAAAAATATTTTTTTGGAGTAAATGAGGGATATGTGATATAAATACATTTAACATTCTTAGAAAAGAGTCGTTAGTTAATGTGTTTAGCAAGAATTGAGTTTATTACCTTTTGAACATAAAGTACCGGAATTTATCCTATTTGCCCTAAAGCATTTTTCGCAGTCCACCATTGATCTTCGTCCTTCCTAATGATGGTCAATATTTCACCACGTCTGAATGGTAAATCATCCTGGTCCTTAGATATTACAAAATTAAAATCATAACATATACATATGTAAATAAATTGTTCCCTTTTTTCATACTTACGCTGCCATCAAAATCAAACTTCCCTACTACTCGTTCAATCTTTTTCGGAGCTGGTTTACGCAGCGGTGTTGTATCCAAATAGTGTAATGTGTAGAATGTTAAAAGTTTTGATAAGTTTTCAAATGATTGATCTCCAATGCGATAAACTATCTGGTTATTTTGCTGTATTTTATTTATAATGTAATTTCCAACTTTGGTGTCTTCTCTATGTAATAAAAGGAATTCATGGTGGATTGAGCAAATTCATTTTTTGCATATAATACCTTACGCACAAAACATAATCGCCTACAATAGAATTACTATCACGAACTAAAAATACACCGCGCTCACGTTCATTCATTAACACCTCAGTAGCATCTTGACGCGACATAGGTCCAAAGTACCAGCTGCAAATAAAATTCAATTAACCGCACAGTCAAAGCAGTAATCACAAATAATTGTTACTCTTAAACACGAATTTGGTCGCGATGTTTACCTGTTTTTATCATTGACATCGAAAGTGTCCATATCTACTAGTTACGCAAGTGTTTGTATGCTCTTAAGACCATGAGTAGAAGACTAAAATTTATTTTACAATATGTGAAGAAAAATTTTTGTTACAAATAATTTTTTTAAGACAAAAAATATCTTATATTTTAAATGTATGTATATTACATGAACAAAATTTGGAAAAACTTCCATATTTTGTGGTGCGCTTACAGCTGAACTGGATTTGCAAGTGGCAATTTTTGGTTATCAACTTATTAGATTATGGGCGACAGAGGAAGATATCATGGATCATCTCATTATGTTCTCAAAAAAAAAAAAAATTGTGGAAACCCAGAAACGATTTCTTTTTTGATAATGCAACGTTTTCACGATTTCTCCTCAGTACACACAACTGATCAATAATGATAATAATGATAATGCTAATAATGATAATAATGCTAATAATGATAGTAATGATAATAATGATAATTATGATAATAATGATAATAACGATAATAATGATAATAATGATAATATTATCATTTTATCTTGCGCAGAATATAATATGCCACTTAAGTGGGTCTTCCATCATGATAATAACCCGAAACACTCAAGTAAACTAACAAAGAAATTATGTTCCGACAATGAAGTTGAGTTTTTATAATTGCCAGCGTAGTTTTCAGACCTGAGCCCCATTGAAAATATTTGGGGCGATATTAAGTCTGCTTTTAAAGATAAGCAAAAAAAAGTTCAGGTACTGTGAGTATCAGTGAAGTCAGATTGGGAAAATATTCCCATTGAGAGATGCAGATCTTTAGTTGAGTCTATGCACCGCCGTTGCGCCGCTGATTTGGCCAATAATGGATATTCAACAAAACATATCAAATGATAATAGAATTTTATTTTTACAGATATTTTCTAAGGCAGCTGCAATTTTTTCACACAGTAAATTTCTATAATAGTAATAGATTTACGGGAACAAATCAAGTTTAAGGGCACCTCCCAGAAATTTAAAAAAGTATCAAATCTTATACAAAATTGAAAAATAAGAAAAAATTAAACAAAAAAATTGGCGGCTAGGCTTAGTTTTCGAGTTATAGGCCTCTGAAATTGTAATACAAAATTATAATATAATATATAATTACAGTGATTCCGGAGAGGGCGCAGCCTAGTAATAAATTTTGAGCCTTGCGAAAGCTTTCTTGCCTAACAATATTTTTCTGCATTGCCGGTCTTCGGCCGGGCTTAAAGATTTTCTCCACCATGGTGTTTCCCGAAACAGCGCTACCTAGTAACGATTTTCTTCCTTTCAAAGTTTTCTTGCTAATAATGTTCTCCTGCACTGCAGGCCTTCAGCCGGGCTTAAGGATTTTCTCCACCATGGTGTTTTCCAAGACGACGCAGTCTACTAAAAATTTTCTGCCTTGCAAAGTTTTCTTTTTTCTTTTATTTATTATTATTAGTATTAAAAATACTTTTACAATATTCATATGTACATGATTCAAACTTCCTATCATTATAAATCAACACTAAATCTTACAAAATTAATACATTTTTTTCTAAATACATTCTCGTTATTTTCATTTTTCATATTATTTGGTAGTGTATTATACAGCTGTAAGCCCTTGTAAAACACTGTTTAATCGAAAATCGTTCACATTTCTTAGTCCGTACGGTTGGCTTTCTCCTACATATCTTATTTGTTCACAAAGGTATTTGGGTGCGTCGCCTTGTTTCATCTTTTTAATAAATCTGAGCGTATTGAATTGAAGTCTCTGTTTCACATTTAACCATTTCAGGATATTCAGCATTGTATTTATTTCAGTATATCTATCACATTTTAATATTATTCTCATAGCTTTATTTTGAAGTTTCTGCATTCTTGCTAATTGGAGTGTGTTGCTACATGTATATAAAATAGTAGACCCGTACTCGTGTGTGTGGTTTTATTATGGTATTATATATATTTATCGCTGTAGTTTTTGATATTTTGTTTCTGATTCTTCCAAGAAAACTGATTTTTTTTATGTGTTCATTAAATTTTAGTTTCTTATCAATTATAAACCCGATATATTTTATATGCTCGACTTTTTCAATTACCGAGTTATTTATTTCAAATGTTTCGTTCGAATTGATGTTAATTTCTATTATCTTCGTATTGTTTATATTAAGTTTAAGTTCATTCAATTTTAACCAATTATTTATTTTATCTATATTATAAGTTATAATTTCTCGACATTCTTCTTCTTTGTCTGCAATGGTATATATTAAGGTATCATCTGCGTATAGGACTACCCAGCTAAAAAAAATATGTATGGAGCATATATGATATCCCATATATGGTTCGGATCCGAAAAATGAGGGTATATGGGCATATATGATTATATATATATTCATACATTTTCATACCTGTATGTGTAAATTACGTCCACAGTATCCAAAGTTCATATTCATACAATCTTGATTCACAAAAGCGCACTGCTGTGCAATAAATTCAATTCCCAGCTAAAAAAATTATATATGGTCCATATATTTTTAATATATGAATGTATATAACTCTATATGAATATGTATGAATTCATGTATGGAAATATATGGGATTATAAATGGCAAAATTATTATATATGAACTATATATATATGGACTAATATATGAAATGTATTATAACATATGAGCTCATATATGAAAATTTAATTATGAAGCTCTTCATATGTGGATCCATATATAAATATAAGATTTTATATATGGAGCCATATAAGAATGTATACATACGTGATATCTCACATAAGATCGTTTTTGCTATCAAAAAAGCTTGGAATTTTATCTCTGTTTTAGCTTTGCAAATATCTCATTATCTTTTCTCTTTTCATCAACCGTAGTTCAACAGTAAACCAATTGTAAACATTTTTATTCTCACGAATCTGTTTTTTAAACGTACATTTTTTGCAGTATTTTTCAAGCATTCATCAAAAAGTTCAACATTTTCATTTAAATCTCTGGCTTTATTGTATTTTAAGTTATTAGATAATTCAGTATTAAAAATTTCTTTATTATATTTAAATATTTCGATTATTTTTCTTTCATTTTGTAGTTCTTTATTTAGATTTGGGACAGTTATATTTATAATTTCGTGGTCTGAGATCTTATTCATTATTTCATTATTATTTACTAACGTATTAAAGTTATTCGATATTACGTAGTCTATTATTGTTTTTGAATTATCTGTTAGACGCATGCATCTATGCATCTATTCGCTATGATCTATAAACTACCCTAATTATAAAGCTATAAATTCCAAATGTGGCTTTGCAAAATAAAATCCAGTACTTCATATTATCCACCTTTTCAATTAATTTTATAATATTCCAATGACTCCTACAATATATTATGACACCTCCAGTTCTAGAGGATGTAGATAACACATTGATATATTTGTATCCTTGCAATAGTAATTCTGATTCCTCAATTTCTTCAGTTATATGAGTTTCGGATAAAATGAAAAACTCAGGTCCTTCTTCTGCTACAATAATTTCAAGTTGGTTATAGTTATTAATAAGCCCTTGTATATTTGTATACATTATGTGAAACTCCTTTAATTGTTATGCTAGTAGGCCAATATTTCTCATTTTGATTTTTATTTAGTTTCGCTACACCGGACATTCTCTATCATTTGTAAAGTTATTTTCATCCAATCCCATGTTTAGTTTGCTGTTTACTTTTACGCAATTGATAGATTTCATTATTCGGTCTTGGTTTTTACAATCTTTAGTTCTATGCTGTCCGTGACATTTTAAACATATTTCCTGGTTCTTACATTCCCTTGCTAGATGATTGTATCCTCTACATTTTAAACATTGTGTGACTTCTGTTCCATCATATACTCTGCATTTTTCCCAACCAATGTTTACTCTTCCTTCTTCTATAATTTTGTTATATGATTCGCTGTCAACTTTTAATTTTACAGTATATACTATTTTATTATTCCTTTTTACTTTATATTTTTCGATAAATTTAAAATTAGAGTTTGCCAAATTATAATTTTGTTTTTTTATTTTCTCAATAATTTCATTTTCATTATATTCAAGTCATGCCTGTGGTTTTTATTTTGTACTCTGATGTATTAGGAACCTTGATTTCATACTGTTCCGATATTTTATCTTGAATCGTGCACTTAATTTTTCCCCGTTCTTCGCCATTTTCACTCTGTATCACTATTGTTCCGTTTCTCTTACTTA
Source organism: Tachina fera (assembly GCA_905220375.1). NCBI lineage: Eukaryota > Metazoa > Arthropoda > Insecta > Diptera > Tachinidae > Tachina > Tachina fera. The sequence continues at coordinate 108,437 of LR999968.1, read as the reverse complement.
TAACGTTTGTTATTTTTAAATCAACTGGATTAATTTTATTTAAATCTTCTTTTTTAACCGCCGATTGCTTTTCCCTTGGTTTTACAATTAGGGGTACTTTTTTGCTCGTACATGGTAACTCTTTGTTTCTAGCTGCTTCTGCATATGTTGTTTTTGTACTTGACTCATTTATCACTTATTTTTATCTCTTTACACATATTTTCATGTTTTTCTTCTATTGTTTGATGCAGTTTTTGGTTGTTTTCAATTTCGTTTATATTACCAACTAATTTTTTAACGTCTTAAACATTTTTTTCACAAGATTTTTGTAATTTAATAATTTTATTAATTCTTTTTTCATACCGTGTCTCAATAGCTTCTAATAATTTTTTAATTTCGGTTTCATTCTGTTTTAGTGATGTTTTAAATTCATGTTTATAGTCTATTAAGTGTTGTTTATTTTCGAGAACTCCATCTTGAATTTCTTTTATTACTAAATCAATGTTTTGTATATATTGCATGCAATCATCACAAATATAACTTATAAATCTATTTTCGTCCATAATTTTCGCCGAATATTGGTCTATTCCCGTACATTTTTTTGTGATATGGAATACTTTTCCACACACTCCATTGCAACTTATTCCACTTTCACCCCTTATTGCTGATCTGCATTTATTGCATTCAGCCATATTATTGTTTTTAATCCACGAATAATTAGTTTTATTGTTATTTTTTGTTTTCAGTAATTATCAGTTTAATACAAGGTTGGAAACCGAAACAAATAACGGTATCGGTATTCATACCGGTACAACTATTTTTTAAATTTCGGTATCGGTAACGGTATCGGTATATTTTTCATTTCGGTATCGGTATTACCGGTACATACCGTTACCGAGTTTATAATACCGGTATACCGATATAACTGCTAAATTTGATAATTCAGACAATGGACATAGCAAAAAATCTTTTTTTTTGTTAAATTACTTCGAAAAGGGAGTATTTTTACATTAACATAAAAAGTATTTAAACTTATATGTTTCTATATACGTTTTTATATTTTAATAAAAAAATAATTTATTAAAAAAGTAAAATAAGAAAACTGCAGTTAAAACTTTGTATATATAAAGTATACATTTTCATTAATTAAACAAAATAATAAAAATAAATACATACAGTGTATGTATTATTTATATTACACACGAAGTACATGTAGAATTATATGCACTTAGTAAAAATCGAAAATTCGAATTCTTGAATATTCGTCAGTTTTTAGATATATTCATAGTCACCAAATTCAGACGAAACGAATATTTCAATATTTCAATTCAATTTTTTTTTAATTTTTTTTGGAATTTCCGGGAACTCAAAAGCAAATTCTATTTGTTATTACTTTCTACCTAAGAAATACTTTTCAGCCGAAAATATTTATTTATTATTTATTAATATCAATATCAATACAAAGGAAGCCTTATGGCCAATTATATATGTATTGTACAGTAAATTTATTGGCAAATGTTATGTTTAATGTTACAAATTATATCCCTTATTCATAATAAGTTTCATTTTCTAAATCTAACAACGTTTGCCTTCTCCATTAGCAGAACAGTGGACAAAGGTTGCTAAAAATGTCAATTTTTTTACATATTTTCTCGAATATTTCCTAAACTGTAAGCGAAAACCCATAAATGTTACGCACTTTTTTTAGCTTTTGGATATAAAAAATCCACTAACAAAAATCCTTTTTATCTGATCAAAAACATGATCTTGGCACCGATTTTAATTTTTCTTTAACTAAAAGTTTACCCATTTTGGTGCTTTGTGACTCCGCCCCTTTTAAGGATATATAGTCTAAATTCCAGAGTTGAGCTGTGTGACACCTCATTAAATGCTGTATAAAATTTCATAAAAAATCGGACAGCTAGTTTAAGAACTGCAGAATTATTTAAAATTTAAAAAAAATCCCCACTATGTATCGGGTACTTTAGGCCCCACCAGAAGGCAGCGTCGGATCGAGCTAAAAAATTAAGACCGCATTTATGGCAGCAAACCTCATATTTTAGACAGCGCACATATGTAGTATATGAATTAAAGAAAAAAATCTTTAATGTGCATATTATGTAAAGCACTCTTCAAAACTTTCAATCTCCGCATTACCTTGTGTATCTGGAACAACCAATATACTAACTTTCGCGATTTCATATAAATAAGTTATTTATTTTTTTTAAAAGGTATTATTTAAAATAACTGTCTTTGTAAGGGCTTTGCTCTTTTAACCAATTTAGAACATTTATATGTCTAGAGATACGTTTTTCGTTCCTAAAGGCATTAAGCAGCTCATGAAGTTCGTTAGTATTTCGCACTGGTGATGATTATGATATGATTGCTTTTTCCGGTTGATTAAAAAAACAGTACTGCATAAGAATGTGTAAAGGCGAAAAAACGTGTTTATATAAGAAAGTTAATTGAAATATATTTTTGAAATTTTATTTTTGGTGGGAATCGGTATACCGGTACATACCGGTATAGACCTAAACGGTATTCCTGATACCGGTATTTTCTAACTGAAATGTGTTTCGGTATCGATACCGGTATCTAATTATAGCGGTATTTGAATCGTTATCGGTATTTTTACGATACCGTTTGCCAACCTTGGTTTAATATAATTTATTTTAAAAGTGTTTATATGTTATAATAACACCTTTATTTTATATATGTACAGTATGTCAAGTAATTGTTTTGACATAGTTAAAATCGTTGTAAATTTTAACTTTTATCGAAAATATTTTTTATCTTTTATGCATTATGAATTTTTTTTGTAGTAGATTTCATTTCATACACATTTAAGTGCACAAATAGTCGTAAGTTACAAGCAAAATTGAAAATGAGACCATACAAATTGCATGAAAACCAAATAAACTCAAAAATTTCTTTGTCAAGAAAATGTTTTTACATCCTTGTATTATATAGTAAGAAAATAGGAAAGATTTTAAGGTGTATAAAAATAAATATTTTCTTTAGCCGCCATTGGCATGAAATAGGCCTGTAAGATGACTTCTCATAAAAATTTTTTTTCTTCAAATAAGCCGCGGAAATTTCTCACTTTCCCCTCGTATTACTGTTCTTAACTCAATTTAGGCCCCTTTCACATTAGGCAACTTTACTTGCGCAAGTATAATTTTCATTTTTATTTATTTTCTTTTGAACTTGCTTCTATGTTCACATTCAGTTCATTTGTTGAGCAAGTTTAATTTTCTTTTTCATATTTCTCATTATTTTTTAACGTTTTATTCACAAATAAAATTTTCTTAACACAAAATTAATTAATTAGACAACACACCGAAGAAGAAATAAAAGACAATGTCAAAAACAAATCAATATCCCAAGCCAACAATGACAGCTGAAACAGAATTGTGGCAGAATTGCCAAGTTCAAGCAAGTCTGTACTCAAATCTCGACAATTCTTTCCCCTTCAACCGACCTTTCCTCTCACACTCACAAACACAATGTGAAAGGGGCCTTAGTTCTTGAAATACCTTTTGGAAACACTATTTTTAATAAACCAATAAATTTTGGATATGATATAGATCAGGACCTTGATTTTAAATTGATTTAGTCGTAAATAAACACATAAATTTTGAATAGGTTATAGATCAGGACATTGAGATGGAGTATCCACAACTTTACCGGAATTGAAAAGACACCATTTTCTTACCCAAAGTGCCTTATGTTTGGTGTCATAAGATTGATAAAGATTGGAAACTTGCATCTTTACCAGCACAAAATTATTCGAGCTACCATCCAAAGAAATAATTCAATATATTGAGGTAAAGCAAGTTTATCCTACCTTTTACAGCATAAACATATATACATATACATATATGTATACGTCCAATCCATCAACCAAAATTTTTTAAACTTTACAGTGGGTTTATGGTTGCACTTTCCAATATTTTTAAAGATTTGTTTCCTCCATACATTGTTATATCCGTCATTCTAATAGAGCAGAAGTTTGGTTTCGTCGCATAAAATCACATAATCGTAGCAGCCATCAAGCTTGGAAGTATGCGTTATCGCAAAGGCAATTGTTGTTCTTTGTGCTGCACTCTAAGAGGAAGGGATTTCCGAACAGTTCTTTCAGTGCAGTCTATTCTTTTGAGCAATTGCCTTTGTCTCATAGAAAACTGTTACTGAGCGGTACATCAATACGTTGAAATGATTTTTGGTTGACAGCGCGAGTAAGGTTGGCTTTATTGCTGGTAAATATGGAAGTTTTAAATTTTAAGTAATGTATTGACCTCAAACAGATGGCACTTTCGGTAAGAACATGGTGTCAATTGCAGTAAAGTTTTTGATACTCCATCTCAAGGTCCTGATCTATATCCTATCCAAAATGTATGGGTTTATTTGAAAAATAGTGTTTCCAAATAGTATTTCAAGAACTAAATGGAGTTAAGAACAGTAATACGAGGGGAAAGTGAGAAATTTCAGCGGCATATTTGAAGAAAAAAAAATTTTTTTATGAGACCTTGTCTTACAGGCCTATTTCATGTCAATGGCGGCCAAAGAAAATATTTATTTTTATATACCTTAAAATCTTTCCTATTTTATTACTATATAATACAAGGATGTAAGAACATTTTCTTGACAAAGAAATTTTTGAGTTTATTTGGTTTTCATGCAATTTGTATGGTCTCATTTACACTTAAATGTGTATAAAATGAAATCTACTACAAAACAAATTCATAATGCAAAAAAGATAAAAAATATTTTCGATAAAAGTTAAAATTTACAACGATTTTAACTATGTCAAAACAATTACTTGACATACTGTATGTATTTTTTAATTTTTACAGAGCTACGATATTTTGCTTACCGCAGTCTAGTAAAGATTTACTACCATGATACAATTATACTAGGTACATGCACAAGCCCAGCCTGTCACTGTATACATTGCACCTAGTTGTCAAACTTTGTTTACAAGCTGCAAAAATGGTAATGTATGTGTGTAAACAAAATGATTACAGTGTTGCCAATGAATTTACACATGGCTGTGTCTCCAATTACACATTGAAGAAAATTACACTACACATCTTTTGTGTAGGTTAAAATTTAAACAATAATAAATAAAAATAGAACCCAAAGTAGAATTACAAACATATTATACAAGAATGCAATTAAATCGCCTACACATGTGAGTAGAAATTACACACTGTCTAACTACACCTATATTGGCAACACTGAATAACTATAATCATGCAGGAATGCCGCGTCTGCAATTATACTTTAGTTACCCTGTAATTGTTATTTTTATAAACAAAAGACAGTTGTTTCCGACAATTTGGGGTTTGTTTATACCAACAAAATACATGTGTTTTTTGGTGTTGTAATTTTGTTGTAGTTCTGCATGTACCTAGTATAATTGTATCATGTTTACTACCTTGCAAAGTTTTCCTGTTTAATAGCGTCTTCCTGCATGGCCGACAGTCTATTTTTACCATTTTATTTATAGACGATTGTGATTTCTCTGCATTTCTGAACGTAATGGGTCAATATTTAAACCAATTAAGAGCTATGCAGAAAATCATTAAGAAGCAGTGCCGTTTTGGGAATTGCAATGATGAAGAAAATTTTTGTTATTAAGCTGCACCGTGCCGGGAAACACCATGGTGGAGTAAGTCCTTAAACAATATATAAACAAATTACAATATAATTTATAGGTATTTAGTTATCATACTGCCTGGCTCACGATGTCGACAAGAAATTTTCGTTCGCTTATTTTTTTGTTTTCAAGATAAATAAGCGAATGAAAATTTTTTGTCGACATCGTGAGCCAGGCAGATAGTCTGTAAGGATTTTTTGTCTATAGACTGAAATAAATAAATAAATAAATAAACACGACCACAGGCCGGCATTGCAGGAAAAGTTTACAAGGCAGAAAATCTTTACTAAGCTCCGCCGCGTCGGGAAACACCATGGTGGAGAAAATTCTTAAGCCCAGCCGAAGGGCGGCAGTTCAGAGAATCGCTATTAGGCAGGAAAATCTTTACTAGGATGCGCCGTCTCGGGAAACACCAATGTGGAGAAAATCCTTAAGGTAGGATCACACGATTGCTGCAAATACACCAATCTGACCCAATTTTTATTGTGCTGAATTGATGCACAATAACTAAATTATACCAATCAAATACGTTGTAGTCACATGATTGTCCCATTTTATAAAAATTTGATTGACACAGATTGGTGAAAATGAATTTGGGACAATAATTGCCGCAGCCCAGTCATACAATTGTTCTTACTTGCGCAATACAAACAAGCAGCTGTTGTGGTAGTTTGTTTTGTTTTACGTACAAATATTTTTTTTTCAGAAATCGTTTTTTTTTTGTTTTTTTTTGTACGCAATAATGGTTTGTTCCCTTAAAGGAAATAAAATTGCCTCTGCTTTCTATATTTTGTGCTTATTAAATATACAAAGCAGGGACAATTTTCGTTCTTTTAAACGAATAAAAACTAAATACACATATTGGCTCACAGCTCCATGTTAACGTTTCAAATAAGTTATAACTACGAGTACATAAACACTTGGAGCACACGAAAAAATAAATTAAGTTAAGAAATTGTTTCGTATTGACTACTTTGATTGCTGCTCGAGAACACAATAAATATTGTCGAATTTTTAACATTTTTATTGAGTCATTATTGCCTATCAACCGTTCACACGATTGCCGTACCAAAGTTGCATTTGATTGCGGCAAGTCATCAGAATATTGTTTTCGATTGTCGTATGGGACAATAAATTGTGTAATCACCAGATGGGCATATAAAATGGATCAATAATTGGTGCATTGCGGCAATCGTGTGATTCTACCTTTAAGCCCTGCCGGTGGTCGGCAGGCTGCGCCGTCTCGGGAAACATCATAATTATATATTAAATTATAATTTTGTATTAGAATTTCAGAGGCCCATAACTCGGTAACTAATCATCGCCGAAATTTTTTTTGTTTAATTTGTTCGTTTTATTTTTCATTTTCGATAAGATTCGGTTTTTTTTTTTAATTTTTGGGAGCTTAAATCTAGTTTAGGGGCACCTCCCAAAAATGAAAAAAAGTATTATTATTATTATTATTATTATTATTATAGTAAATTGAAAAATAAGAGAAACAAATTAAATAAAAATATTGGCGGCGAGGCTTATTTTCCGTGATTATACGGTGTTTTTCAACGAATATGACCAATATTGGTATTTCAAATATTAAAAAATGTATGCTATCCTACAGAAAATTAAAAAAAACTTTGCAACCCAGAAAATCATTACTAGGCTGAGCCGTCTCGGGAAACACCATGGTGGAGAAAATCGTTAAGCCAGTGCAGGAATACCTTATTATGCAAGAAAACTTTGCAAGGCAGAAAATCATTACTAGACTGCGCCGTCTCGGGAAACACCATGGTGGAGAAAATCCTTAAGCTATTATTATTAGGCATGAAAACTTTGCATTATAGGATAGCAATTTTTTTTTAATTTTTGAAATACCAATATTGGTAATATTGGTTGAAAAACACCGTATAATCAAAATATTGTACTAGAATTTCAGAGGCGCATAACTCGGAAACTAAGCCTCGTCGCCAATATTTTTAATTAATTTTTTTTCTTATTTTTCAATTTACTATAGGATGGGTTCCTTTTTTAATTTTGGGGAGGTGCCCCTAAACTAGATGTTCCATAATTTTCTTATTTTTCAATTATCTATCACATAGGCTACTTTTTATTTTGTTTGGAGCTGCTTCGCTAAAATGCATTTGTTCCGGAGTTTTTAGTTATTGAATATTTTTTAACAATTGATATTTAATTATGATTTATTTTTGCGTATCAAAACCACTAATATAAACCATTTTACTTTCCATTACTTACAAAGGCTTCTTTAAAACATCCGCATACACACATATGTAAATGCATTCATATGTATAATATGTAAATACAAATACAGCATACAAAACTACTTTTATTTATACGAAGATATATAAGGTTTTATAATTAAATATTTTTTTGTTTATTAAATTTAAAATTGCTTAAAAATTTTAATCAGAAATAATTCATAGTTAGGCTCAAGTTCAGTAATTTCAATTCTTATTGAATGAAATATTTTTTATTAATTAATGTGAGTTTCTAAAGAAGAGAAGAAAAATTAAACTTAGACTTTAAGCTGGGGGAAATACCGATACTTTTCTGTGCAGCCACGCACTTCATCAGCACCCTAGTCTATCTACTTGGGTAGAGATTCTTATTAACATCAGCTATTTAACTTAAATTTACAATGAGACGGAATATGAGAAACGATTTTTGTGTATACAATTGATTTACCTTTGGTAAACACATTTATAAGTATCACTATTAATTTTCTGTTTTTTCCATTTTTTCATTTTTCTATTTAGGTTAGCACGAAATTATATTACTCTACCTCAGTATGTTTAACTATTCTTACTTATCTTTTTACGATCATCACATTAATTATTTTTACTTATTCGATGTACCGTCGGTACATACCTGTAAGTATTTTTGTAGTGGTCTATGTTACTTGTTGTTGCATTCTACAGTTTTATTTAATTATTCCAGCATTCTGAAACTGTGATAACAAAGTGAACAGTGATTGCCAAGTGAACATATTTTTGTCATGTGCCCATGATGTATTAAGTGAGAAAATTTTTTAGATTAGTTGAACTGTAGTGAATTTTAATCAGAAATAATTCATAGTTAGGCTCAAGTTCAGTAATTTCAATTCTTATTGAATGAAATATTTTTTATTAATTAATGTGAGTTTCTAAAGAAGAGAAGAAAAATTAAACTTAGACTTTAAGCTGGGGGAAATACCGATACTTTTCTGTGCAGCCACGCACTTCATCAGCACCCTAGTCTATCTACTTGGGTAGAGATTCTTATTAATATCAGCTATTTAACTTAAATGTACAATGAACGGAATATGAGAAACGATTGTTGTGTATACAATTGATTTACCTTCGGTAAACACATTTATAAGTATCACTATTAATTTTCTGTTTTTTCCATTTTTTTCATTTTTCTATTTAGGTTAGCACGAAATTATATTACTCTACCTCAGTATGTTTAACTATTCTTACTTATCTTTTTACGATCATCACATTAATTATTTTTACTTATTCGATGTACCGTCGGTACATACCTGTAAGTATTTTTGTAGTGGTCTATGTTACTTGTTGTTGCATTCTACAGTTTTAACATTTAAGAAATGCGTATATAAACCAAGCTGAACCACCAGCAAATAAATTTCAAAATTCTACAGTTTTATTTAATTATTCCAGCATTCTGAAACTGTGATAACAAAGTGAACAGTGATTGCCAAGTGAACATATTTTTGTCATGTGCTCATGATGTATTAAGTGAGAAAATTTTTTAGATTAGTTGAACTGTAGTGAATTTTAATCAGAAATAATTCATAGTTAGGCTCAAGTTCAGTAATTTCAATTCTTATTGAATGAAATATTTTTTATTAATTAATGTGAGTTTCTAAAGAAGAGAAGAAAAATTAAACTTAGACTTTAAGCTGGGGGAAATTAAAATTCACTACAGTTCAACTAATCTAAAAAATGTTCTCACTTAATACATCATGGGCACATGACAAAAATATGTTCACTTGGCAATCACTGTTCACTTTGTTATCACAGTTTCAGAATGCTGGAATAATTAAATAAAACTGTAGAATGCAACAACAAGTAACATAGACCACTACAAAAATACTTACAGGTATGTACCGACGGTACATCGAATAAGTAAAAATAATTAATGTGATGATCGTAAAAAGATAAGTAAGAATAGTTAAACATACTGAGGTAGAGTAATATAATTTCGTGCTAACCTAAATAGAAAAATGAAAAAAATGGAAAAAACAGAAAATTAATAGTGATACTTATAAATGTGTTTACCAAAGGTAAATCAATTGTATACACAAAAATCGTTTCTCATATTCCGTCTCATTGTAAATTTAAGTTAAATAGCTGATGTTAATAAGAATCTCTACCCAAGTAGATAGACTAGGGTGCTGATGAAGTGCGTGGCTGCACAGAAAAGTATCGGTATTTCCCCCAGCTTAAAGTCTAAGTTTAATTTTTCTTCTCTTCTTTAGAAACTCACATTAATTAATAAAAAATATTTCATTCAATAAGAATTGAAATTACTGAACTTGAGCCTAACTATGAATTATTTCTGATTAAAATTCACTACAGATCAACTAATCTAAAAAATTTTCTCATTGCTTAAAAATATCAGCACGGTTGCCAGATTTGACGATTTCGGGTGACAAAACTAGCATTTTGACGACTGGACGATTTTCGCCTTCAAATTGACGATTTTAAAAAATTATAAATTAAAACCCAAGGCACATTTAATACAGGTACATGCATTAGGCAAAACTCTCTGGCAACTCTCTGCTTCTCACATAGCTTTAAATGATAATTGTCAAAAAATTGTATGCATCAGACAAGGCACAAATGTAACTGTCAAATAAATTCTTCGTTATAAACTTGTAAACAAAAAATCAGTGGATGAGCAGTATGCCTGATACGTGTACCTGTTTGATATGCCTTGATTAAAACCTTTTTTCAGAACTATGTTCTCTTTCACACACGTCAGGTTTGACTCATGGCGAATTCAGTATCAGTTGACCTTATCAGTACAACATTTAACAACACAAAAAAACAACATGTAGTTTGCTATGCTAGAAAACCAATCCGTCAAAAGATTTCTGAGCAAATTTTGACGTTTTGGTTCAAATTGCTCAATTTCGCAGCAACAGCTGATAATCAGCTGGCCTGATAAGGTCACCTGATACTGAATTCGCCTTGGTTTGACTCGTCAAGTCTTGAGTTGTTTTTAGGAGAGAGTTGTAGTCATAATGGAAGTGTGTTTAGAATTGACCGTACCAGTCAAGTTTGCTTGTTCGTTTTGCTTTGTCGTTCGTAATACTATACTACAAAGCAAATTGCTGAGACTTGATTTGACTGTGTGTATGAACGCAAATGCAGGTTCAAAAGAAAATTGAAGGCAAGAAAATTTTGCTAGATATATATCACAACGCAAGTGAAGAAAGCAAACTCTGAAAATCAAGGCATATCAAACAGGTACACGTATCAGGCATATTGCTCATCCGCTGATTTTTTGTTTACAAGTTTATAACGAAGATTTCATTTGACAATATCAAATGAAAATCAAGGCATATTAAATGTGCCTTGCTGAAAATATTGCAAAATTTAGACAGAGTTGCAAAAAAGGGAGTAAATTTGCTTTGGTTCTCATATAAAAGGTGAAAAAATTTTACCATTTTGCAAAAAGTTTAAAAAGGATATTTAATTAATAAAATTAAAAAAAAAGCTGAACTATGTACATAAAAGGCTGTAGAGCTAATTTTACAACTGTCACTTTTTTCATTAGCATACTCTAGAGGAACAGAGCACTTGAAAATAGCACTCTGGAAAAAGTTTGCTGGCCCATAAAATTAAAACTATTATGCTATATGTACCATATAGCGACTACTACCATTCGATAGGGAATCAATACCTTTCAGAATTGGTAATAATTATTTTTCCAACTACTTGCATTCAGAAGTTATACCCCAGCAAACCTTTGAAAATCACAAAAATATTAAATAATTGTTCTTTAACTTGTAAAACAAAAACTACTTGTTGTAGCATTAATTAATTATTATGAATTGTTAAAAAACTAAAATAGCTTTAAGAAAAAGTAACTGTAATTTTCTGAAACACTATCATTCAGAAGTTATACCCAGCAAACTTTTGAATGTCAGTCAAATAAAAAAAAAGTTTTCTAGTAATAAAACAAAATCGCTTCGTTGTACCGTAATGTGACTTATATCAATTGATAGACAATTTTAAAAGCTTTTAAAAGATTTAATTTCATTTTCTCAAATAGTTTAATTCAGAAGCTATACCCCAACAAACTTTTTAAAGTCACCAAAATAAGAAAATATTTGTTTCACCTATACCTAAAAAACTATTCGATGTACCATATAGCGACTAGTACAGTCAATAAAGAACCTAAATATCTTTCAAAAACAATAATTGTTATTTTTCCAAATACTTGCACTCAGAAGTTATACCCCAGCAAACCTTTCAAATTCCAAAAATTTGTAAAACATTGTTTTGCCTATAAATGGAAAACCATTCAGTGTACCATATAGCGACTAGTACAAATCAGTAGGGAATGAAAATTTCTTTCAAAAACGGTAAATATTATTTTCCTAAATACTTGTGTTCAGAAGTTATACCCAGCAAACTTTTTAAAGTCACCAAAATTAGGGAAAATTTATAGCAAAACAAACTTTTCAAAGTCAAAAATTTAGTAAGAAATTGTTTTGCCTATAAAATTTAAATTATTCATTGTTCCGTAATAAATCATATACCAATCGATAAAGGATAAAAGTAGGTTTCCGATTTAGCACCAGTCATTTTCTGAAATGCTTGAATTCAGAAGTTATTTGTGAATTAACTTTAACAAATTTTGCAATATTTTCATGATAATGCAGTTTTGCACATTAAGTATGTGTGTGGCAACCTTGCGGTATTCTTCAAGGTAAAATATGTAAACAAACTTTGTAAAAAAATAGGTAAATTTAAACTGAATTTCAATAAAGTTTATTAATTTTAATGCTACTGTGTGAGCAGAATCAGATTTACAAGCTGTCACTATTTTTATTTTAGTTTCTAAGGGAGAAAAATGCTCTTGAAAATTGCGTTTAGAATTTTTTTTGGTTGAATATAAATAGGAAATGGTTTCTTGTACATACTATTAAGGTATATACCATTAGATAGAGGGTTGAAATACCTTTCAGAAATAGTTTTTTTCGTTTTCTGAAACACTTTATTTCAGAAGTTATAGCCCAATAAAAAATTTTTGTAACGAAAATTGACCAAAAAAACTTTTATGCCTATAAAATAATAACTATTTATTTTAAGGTATTAACACATATATGTTTTTATAGATAATAAAAGTTATTGTCAGAATTGATGACTGCCATTGCTTGAATTACTTTATTTCAGAAGTTATATCCTAGCAAAGTTGGTGAAGGATCTAAGAAAAGGACAAAAGTTTTCCACTCATAAAAAAGAAACCACTCGTACTATCTTATTGTGTCATATATCAATCGATAGAAAACAAAACTACTTTTTTAAATTGGTGACTGTCATTTTCTGAATTTGTGGAACTCAGACGTTATACCACATAAAACTTGCAACTTCGTAAATATTTTCCTATTCGCAAACTTTTTATAAAATGTCAATGATAGTGTGCAGCTACTGATAATACAGGTAAAAGATGTAGATAGCACAGTTTTATAAATACCAACTAACACCACGAATTGGAACAAATAATAAATATTAATATTAATAATCTTTATTATTAGCTTTAATTTGCAATTATTAATAATATTAATAATATTAACAGCCGTATTCATAAAAAAAAGTTGATTGAGGTTTAAAAACCATATTAGTTAAAAAACATTTTAATGCTGAATAACGTTTTTTAAATATTGGTATTCATAATCAGTGTTTTAACTAAAAATCAATTAACTTGCTTTTTTAAAAATATCGTGGCAACACTGTATTATCTATTTGTCACTTGCATCCTAGTTCTGCTAAACAACGATTATTAATTCACAAAGTACTCGTATCTGTATTTGTTTTTTGTCCATTTTTTGAAAACTATTGTTTTTATACAATAAAAAATTTATTCCAACTCATCCAAATTTAAAAAAATAAAAAGAGCTTACAGCGAATCTTTCTTAAAAGTGCTTTTTATATGATTTTTTTATTGAAGATTAAGAAGCACTAGAATAACGAGTTTTATTTTATTTGTTGTGAGTTTTTATACATCACTATAATTATTATTTTTAATTTTCTTTACACATACATTGAGAAAAAACGAAATGGGAATGGAAAGCTGATTGCTCCTTCTCTGGTAAATATTTATTTGGATTCCATTTGAAATTTCGTCATGAGTTTCTAAAAAAAATACAATTTCATTTCCTTCTTCTGAATAACATTCACATATGCATATGTATGTACATAAGTACATACGTACACGCATACATGCAGTCAAAACTAAAAATGTAAACAAACACGAAGCAAAATCACAAGAACGTCATCTTAAAATTGGTTTAAACATGGGGGCAGTCAATTTTAAAATTTGCTGATTTACGCAAGGTTTAAAATACGGTTTTTAAGCTAATATTCTATTATGAATACAATTTTAGCGAATATTGCTTAAACAACTAATGAAACGCTGTTTAAAATTTTTATGAATACGGCTGTAACAATTTAAACAATAAAACTACCTTTTTAATTTAGAGCCGATAGCAGTGGTGTACTTCAAGACCAGGGATGGCTAAATACGATTATATTCAGTGGTTGGCAGCACTACCACCATGCAGCATGGCGTCCAGCAGTGACCTGCGCCGAGGAATTTTCTCGGCGGCAGCGGCTTCAATTTTATATTGATTTTATGCGTAATAAGAAGTGTTTTTTTATATATGATAATTTTCTAGCAATTTTTATTTAAAAAAAGGTGGATAATGTAGGTAGAGTTTTGCCTCTGTCGGTCGTCAGTATGTCCGGAGATGAACGATACCTGCCGCCTTTAAAAACGTTTTTGTTGCTACTCCTGGCACTGATTTTGGATAGTTCCCTCGTCGGAAGTGGCGTGTTGAAGGTGAGTTATAGAGAAGAGAAGAAAAATTAAACTTAGACTTTAAGCTGGGGGAAATACCGATACTTTTCTGTGCAGCCACGCACTTCATCAGCACCCTAGTCTATCTACTTGGGTAGAGATTCTTATTAACATCAGCTATTTAACTTAAATTTACAATGAGACGGAATATGAGAAACGATTTTTGTGTATACAATTGATTTACCTTTGGTAAACACATTTATAAGTATCACTATTAATTTTCTGTTTTTTCCATTTTTTCATTTTTCTATTTAGGTTAGCACGAAATTATATTACTCTACCTCAGTATGTTTAACTATTCTTACTTATCTTTTTACGATCATCACATTAATTATTTTTACTTATTCGATGTACCGTCGGTACATACCTGTAAGTATTTTTGTAGTGGTCTATGTTACTTGTTGTTGCATTCTACAGTTTTATTTAATTATTCCAGCATTCTGAAACTGTGATAACAAAGTGAACAGTGATTGCCAAGTGAACATATTTTTGTCATGTGCCCATGATGTATTAAGTGAGAAAATTTTTTAGATTAGTTGAACTGTAGTGAATTTTAATCAGAAATAATTCATAGTTAGGCTCAAGTTCAGTAATTTCAATTCTTATTGAATGAAATATTTTTTATTAATTAATGTGAGTTTCTAAAGAAGAGAAGAAAAATTAAACTTAGACTTTAAGCTGGGGGAAATACCGATACTTTTCTGTGCAGCCACGCACTTCATCAGCACCCTAGTCTATCTACTTGGGTAGAGATTCTTATTAACATCAGCTATTTAACTTAAATTTACAATGAGACGGAATATGAGAAACGATTTTTGTGTATACAATTGATTTACCTTTGGTAAACACATTTATAAGTATCACTATTAATTTTCTGTTTTTTCCATTTTTTTCATTTTTCTATTTAGGTTAGCACGAAATTATATTACTCTACCTCAGTATGTTTAACTATTCTTACTTATCTTTTTACGATCATCACATTAATTATTTTTACTTATTCGATGTACCGTCGGTACATACCTGTAAGTATTTTTGTAGTGGTCTATGTTACTTGTTGTTGCATTCTACAGTTTTAACATTTAAGAAATGCGTATATAAACCAAGCTGAACCACCAGCAAATAAATTTCAAAATTCTACAGTTTTATTTAATTATTCCAGCATTCTGAAACTGTGATAACAAAGTGAACAGTGATTGCCAAGTGAACATATTTTTGTCATGTGCTCATGATGTATTAAGTGAGAAAATTTTTTAGATTAGTTGAACTGTAGTGAATTTTAATCAGAAATAATTCATAGTTAGGCTCAAGTTCAGTAATTTCAATTCTTATTGAATGAAATATTTTTTATTAATTAATGTGAGTTTCTAAAGAAGAGAAGAAAAATTAAACTTAGACTTTAAGCTGGGGGAAATTAAAATTCACTACAGTTCAACTAATCTAAAAAATGTTCTCACTTAATACATCATGGGCACATGACAAAAATATGTTCACTTGGCAATCACTGTTCACTTTGTTATCACAGTTTCAGAATGCTGGAATAATTAAATAAAACTGTAGAATGCAACAACAAGTAACATAGACCACTACAAAAATACTTACAGGTATGTACCGACGGTACATCGAATAAGTAAAAATAATTAATGTGATGATCGTAAAAAGATAAGTAAGAATAGTTAAACATACTGAGGTAGAGTAATATAATTTCGTGCTAACCTAAATAGAAAAATGAAAAAAATGGAAAAAACAGAAAATTAATAGTGATACTTATAAATGTGTTTACCAAAGGTAAATCAATTGTATACACAAAAATCGTTTCTCATATTCCGTCTCATTGTAAATTTAAGTTAAATAGCTGATGTTAATAAGAATCTCTACCCAAGTAGATAGACTAGGGTGCTGATGAAGTGCGTGGCTGCACAGAAAAGTATCGGTATTTCCCCCAGCTTAAAGTCTAAGTTTAATTTTTCTTCTCTTCTTTAGAAACTCACATTAATTAATAAAAAATATTTCATTCAATAAGAATTGAAATTACTGAACTTGAGCCTAACTATGAATTATTTCTGATTAAAATTCACTACAGTTCAACTAATCTAAAAAATTTTCTCATTGCTTAAAAATATCAGCACGGTTGCCAGATTTGACGATTTCGGGTGACAAAACTAGCATTTTGACGACTGGACGATTTTCGCCTTCAAATTGACGATTTTAAAAAATTATAAATTAAAACCCAAGGCACATTTAATACAGGTACATGCATTAGGCAAAACTCTCTGGCAACTCTCTGCTTCTCACATAGCTTTAAATGATAATTGTCAAAAAATTGTATGCATCAGACAAGGCACAAATGTAACTGTCAAATAAATTCTTCGTTATAAACTTGTAAACAAAAAATCAGTGGATGAGCAGTATGCCTGATACGTGTACCTGTTTGATATGCCTTGATTAAAACCTTTTTTCAGAACTATGTTCTCTTTCACACACGTCAGGTTTGACTCATGGCGAATTCAGTATCAGTTGACCTTATCAGTACAACATTTAACAACACAAAAAAACAACATGTAGTTTGCTATGCTAGAAAACCAATCCGTCAAAAGATTTCTGAGCAAATTTTGACGTTTTGGTTCAAATTGCTCAATTTCGCAGCAACAGCTGATAATCAGCTGGCCTGATAAGGTCACCTGATACTGAATTCGCCTTGGTTTGACTCGTCAAGTCTTGAGTTGTTTTTAGGAGAGAGTTGTAGTCATAATGGAAGTGTGTTTAGAATTGACCGTACCAGTCAAGTTTGCTTGTTCGTTTTGCTTTGTCGTTCGTAATACTATACTACAAAGCAAATTGCTGAGACTTGATTTGACTGTGTGTATGAACGCAAATGCAGGTTCAAAAGAAAATTGAAGGCAAGAAAATTTTGCTAGATATATATCACAACGCAAGTGAAGAAAGCAAACTCTGAAAATCAAGGCATATCAAACAGGTACACGTATCAGGCATATTGCTCATCCGCTGATTTTTTGTTTACAAGTTTATAACGAAGATTTCATTTGACAATATCAAATGAAAATCAAGGCATATTAAATGTGCCTTGCTGAAAATATTGCAAAATTTAGACAGAGTTGCAAAAAAGGGAGTAAATTTGCTTTGGTTCTCATATAAAAGGTGAAAAAATTTTACCATTTTGCAAAAAGTTTAAAAAGGATATTTAATTAATAAAATTAAAAAAAAAGCTGAACTATGTACATAAAAGGCTGTAGAGCTAATTTTACAACTGTCACTTTTTTCATTAGCATACTCTAGAGGAACAGAGCACTTGAAAATAGCACTCTGGAAAAAGTTTGCTGGCCCATAAAATTAAAACTATTATGCTATATGTACCATATAGCGACTACTACCATTCGATAGGGAATCAATACCTTTCAGAATTGGTAATAATTATTTTTCCAACTACTTGCATTCAGAAGTTATACCCCAGCAAACCTTTGAAAATCACAAAAATATTAAATAATTGTTCTTTAACTTGTAAAACAAAAACTACTTGTTGTAGCATTAATTAATTATTATGAATTGTTAAAAAACTAAAATAGCTTTAAGAAAAAGTAACTGTAATTTTCTGAAACACTATCATTCAGAAGTTATACCCAGCAAACTTTTGAATGTCAGTCAAATAAAAAAAAAGTTTTCTAGTAATAAAACAAAATCGCTTCGTTGTACCGTAATGTGACTTATATCAATTGATAGACAATTTTAAAAGCTTTTAAAAGATTTAATTTCATTTTCTCAAATAGTTTAATTCAGAAGCTATACCCCAACAAACTTTTTAAAGTCACCAAAATAAGAAAATATTTGTTTCACCTATACCTAAAAAACTATTCGATGTACCATATAGCGACTAGTACAGTCAATAAAGAACCTAAATATCTTTCAAAAACAATAATTGTTATTTTTCCAAATACTTGCACTCAGAAGTTATACCCCAGCAAACCTTTCAAATTCCAAAAATTTGTAAAACATTGTTTTGCCTATAAATGGAAAACCATTCAGTGTACCATATAGCGACTAGTACAAATCAGTAGGGAATGAAAATTTCTTTCAAAAACGGTAAATATTATTTTCCTAAATACTTGTGTTCAGAAGTTATACCCAGCAAACTTTTTAAAGTCACCAAAATTAGGGAAAATTTATAGCAAAACAAACTTTTCAAAGTCAAAAATTTAGTAAGAAATTGTTTTGCCTATAAAATTTAAATTATTCATTGTTCCGTAATAAATCATATACCAATCGATAAAGGATAAAAGTAGGTTTCCGATTTAGCACCAGTCATTTTCTGAAATGCTTGAATTCAGAAGTTATTTGTGAATTAACTTTAACAAATTTTGCAATATTTTCATGATAATGCAGTTTTGCACATTAAGTATGTGTGTGGCAACCTTGCGGTATTCTTCAAGGTAAAATATGTAAACAAACTTTGTAAAAAAATAGGTAAATTTAAACTGAATTTCAATAAAGTTTATTAATTTTAATGCTACTGTGTGAGCAGAATCAGATTTACAAGCTGTCACTATTTTTATTTTAGTTTCTAAGGGAGAAAAATGCTCTTGAAAATTGCGTTTAGAATTTTTTTTGGTTGAATATAAATAGGAAATGGTTTCTTGTACATACTATTAAGGTATATACCATTAGATAGAGGGTTGAAATACCTTTCAGAAATAGTTTTTTTCGTTTTCTGAAACACTTTATTTCAGAAGTTATAGCCCAATAAAAAATTTTTGTAACGAAAATTGACCAAAAAAACTTTTATGCCTATAAAATAATAACTATTTATTTTAAGGTATTAACACATATATGTTTTTATAGATAATAAAAGTTATTGTCAGAATTGATGACTGCCATTGCTTGAATTACTTTATTTCAGAAGTTATATCCTAGCAAAGTTGGTGAAGGATCTAAGAAAAGGACAAAAGTTTTCCACTCATAAAAAAGAAACCACTCGTACTATCTTATTGTGTCATATATCAATCGATAGAAAACAAAACTACTTTTTTAAATTGGTGACTGTCATTTTCTGAATTTGTGGAACTCAGACGTTATACCACATAAAACTTGCAACTTCGTAAATATTTTCCTATTCGCAAACTTTTTATAAAATGTCAATGATAGTGTGCAGCTACTGATAATACAGGTAAAAGATGTAGATAGCACAGTTTTATAAATACCAACTAACACCACGAATTGGAACAAATAATAAATATTAATATTAATAATCTTTATTATTAGCTTTAATTTGCAATTATTAATAATATTAATAATATTAACAGCCGTATTCATAAAAAAAAGTTGATTGAGGTTTAAAAACCATATTAGTTAAAAAACATTTTAATGCTGAATAACGTTTTTTAAATATTGGTATTCATAATCAGTGTTTTAACTAAAAATCAATTAACTTGCTTTTTTAAAAATATCGTGGCAACACTGTATTATCTATTTGTCACTTGCATCCTAGTTCTGCTAAACAACGATTATTAATTCACAAAGTACTCGTATCTGTATTTGTTTTTTGTCCATTTTTTGAAAACTATTGTTTTTATACAATAAAAAATTTATTCCAACTCATCCAAATTTAAAAAAATAAAAAGAGCTTACAGCGAATCTTTCTTAAAAGTGCTTTTTATATGATTTTTTTATTGAAGATTAAGAAGCACTAGAATAACGAGTTTTATTTTATTTGTTGTGAGTTTTTATACATCACTATAATTATTATTTTTAATTTTCTTTACACATACATTGAGAAAAAACGAAATGGGAATGGAAAGCTGATTGCTCCTTCTCTGGTAAATATTTATTTGGATTCCATTTGAAATTTCGTCATGAGTTTCTAAAAAAAATACAATTTCATTTCCTTCTTCTGAATAACATTCACATATGCATATGTATGTACATAAGTACATACGTACACGCATACATGCAGTCAAAACTAAAAATGTAAACAAACACGAAGCAAAATCACAAGAACGTCATCTTAAAATTGGTTTAAACATGGGGGCAGTCAATTTTAAAATTTGCTGATTTACGCAAGGTTTAAAAAACGGTTTTTAAGCTAATATTCTATTATGAATACAATTTTAGCGAATATTGCTTAAACAACTAATGAAACGCTGTTTAAAATTTTTATGAATACGGCTGTAACAATTTAAACAATAAAACTACCTTTTTAATTTAGAGCCGATAGCAGTGGTGTACTTCAAGACCAGGGATGGCTAAATACGATTATATTCAGTGGTTGGCAGCACTACCACCATGCAGCATGGCGTCCAGCAGTGACCTGCGCCGAGGAATTTTCTCGGCGGCAGCGGCTTCAATTTTATATTGATTTTATGCGTAATAAGAAGTGTTTTTTTATATATGATAATTTTCTAGCAATTTTTATTTAAAAAAAGGTGGATAATGTAGGTAGAGTTTTGCCTCTGTCGGTCGTCAGTATGTCCGGAGATGAACGATACCTGCCGCCTTTAAAAACGTTTTTGTTGCTACTCCTGGCACTGATTTTGGATAGTTCCCTCGTCGGAAGTGGCGTGTTGAAGGTGAGTTATATTCTTTCTTAGGGCCTTAAATTTAAAACTTTAACTTTGTTGAATAGTTTTGTTGATTAGTTTTACGTTTGATACGACTTTAATTTTGTTGATTCGTTTCTTTTTTTGCTTTATGTAATTTTAATTTTGTTTAGATTTACGCTTTATGTGATTTTATTTTGTTAATTAGTTTTAAGTTTTTAGAAAATTTTAATTTTTGCCGAACAGTTCTCAGGTTTTTTTTATAAATTTTACCTTTTTTTTGGCTAGTTTTAGTTTATTTAAGATCAGTTTTACATTTTGAGTATTTTTATTTTTCATTGAAGATTTTTAAGTGGTTTTAATTTTTGTTGATTAGTGTTAAGTTTTATACACTTTTAATTTTATCTTTTAAGTTTTAAGCCTTATCATATTATCATATCATAGTTATCATATATAAAAAAACACTTCTTATTACACATAAAATCAATATAAAATTGAATTGTTTTAACCGACTTAATTTTGTATCTTTTGCGCTTTGTTTGTGGTACAGAAAAAGGCAATGCTGACAGGCAGTTTTTCCCTAAAATTTAGTCGGTAGGTCCCGGTTCAGACTTGCAATTTTTGTTGCAGCAATTTTTGAATATGTGTATGTATATATATATATATATATATATATATATATATATATCTAGCAATTTTTCAAAACTGGTTAGTGCTAACCGATATTTCCGTTTGCCTAACTGGTTAGTGCTAACCGATATTTCCGTTTGCCTAACTGGTTAGTGCTAACCGATATTTCCGTTTGCCTAACTGGTTAGTGCTAACTGATATTTCCGTTTGCCCAACTGGTTAGTGCTAACCGATATTTTGGTAGTCATAACCTTATAAAAGGCATCAGAGTAAGCAGCACAAATATATGTTACATAGTCGGGTGGAATTAATGAGATAGAGAGAGAAGCAAAATCACATGTACACTAGAGTTTCCGTTAGTTTTTTCATATTGCTCCTAATAAAGTAATAGAAACTTTAACAGAGATACCAGTTAGCACAACCGGTTAAATGACCGGTCATTTAACTGGTAGTGTTCTTGTAGGGTAACTGTCAAATAAATTCTTCGTTATAAACTTGTAAACAAAAAATCAGCGGATGAGCAATATGCCTGATACGTGTACCTGTTTGATATGCCTTGGTTTCAGTCATTCATTTCTTGCAGGGTTGTTTTTCAATGCCGCCGAAAACCTGTGGCTCATTCACGCCGCTAAGCCGCCGCCGCCAACTAATTGATTGAAATCGGCGTTGTCATCTGGTGCAAAGTTTGCATTTGGGTACAGAGATACAAACACGCAAGTGAAGAAAGCAAACTCTGAAAAAATTTTATATTTTCGACAGAGTTGCAAAAAAAGGAGTAAATTTGTTTTGGTCTGCATATAAAATGTGAAAAAATTTTACCATTTTGCAAACCGTTTAAAACGGTAATTAATTAATAAACTTAAAAACAAAAACTGAACTATGTACATAAAAAGCTGTAGAACCTAATTTTACAACTGTCACTTTTTTCATTACCATACTCTAGAAGAACAGAGCACTTGAAAATAGCACTCTGGAAAAAGCTTTCTGGCCCATAAAATTAAAACTATTCCATGTACCATATAGCGACTAGCACCATTCAATAGGAAATCAAAATACCTTTCAGAATTAGTAATAATCATTTTTCCAACTACTTGCATTCAGAAGTTATAGCCCAGCAAACCTTTGAAAATCACAAAAATATTAAATAATTGTTCTTTCACTTGTAAAACAAAAACTATATTTTTTAGCATTAATTATTTATTATGAATTGTTAGAAGACTAAAATAGCTTTAAGAAAAAGTAACTGTCATTTTTTGAAACACCATCATTCAGAAGTTATACCCAGCAAACTTTTGAATATCAATTAAATTAAAAAAAAAAGTTTTCTGGCAATTAAACAAAATCAGTTCATTGTACCGTAATGCAACTTATACCAATTGATAGACAATTTAAATAGCTTTTTAAAACTGCTACTGTCGTTTTCTCAAACACTTTAATTCAGAAGATATACCCCAGCAAACTTTTTAAAGTCACCAATATAAAAAAATATTTGTTTCACCTATAACTAAAAAACTATTAAATGTACCATATAGCGACTAGTATCAATCAAACTAAAATACCTTTTAAAAACAGTAATTGTTGTTTTTGCAAATACTTGCACTCAGAAGTTATACCCCAGCAAACTTTTCAAAGTCCAAAAATTTGTAAAACATTGTTTTGCCTATAAATAAAAAACCATTCAGTGTACTATAAGCCGACTAGTATTAATCAATAGGTATTTAAAATTCCTTTCAAAAACAGTAAATATTATTTTCCTACATACTTGCGTTCAGAAGTTATACCCAGCAAACTTTTTAAGGTCACCAAAATTAGGGAAAACTTGTTTGGCCAACAAATCAAAAACTATTCAATGTACCATACAGCGACTAGTACCAATCAATAGGGAACCTAAATACCTTTCAAAAACAGTAATTGTTATTTTTCCAAATACTTGCAGTCAGAAGTTATAGCCCAGCAAACTTTTCAAAGGCAAAAATTTAGTATGAAATTGTTTTGCCTATAAAATTGAAATCATTTATTGTACCGTAATAAATCATATACCTATCGATAAAGAATAAAAGTAGGCTCCCGAGTTAGCACCAGTCATTTTCTGAAATGCTTGAATTCAGAAGTTATTTCTGAATTAACTTTAACAAATTTTGCAATATTTTCATGATAATGCAGTTTTGCACATTAAGTATGTGTGTGGCAACCTTGCGGTATTCTTCAAGGTAATATATGTAAACAAACTTTGTAAAAAAATAGAGATTTTGTAACACGATAAAAAAATAGGTAAATTTAAACTGAATTTCAATAAAATTTATTAATTTTAATGCTACTTTGTGAGCAGAATCAGATTTACTAGCTGTCAGTATTTTTATTTTAGTTTCTAAGGGAGAAAAATGCACTTGAAAATTGCGTTTAGAATTTTTCTTTTTGTTGAATATAAATAGGAAATGGTTTCTTGTACCCTATTAAGGTATATACTATTAGATAGAGGGTTGGAATATCTTTCAGAAAAAGGTTTTTTCATATTCTGAAATACTTTATTTCAGAAGTTATAGCCCAATAAAAAAATTTTGTAACGAAAATTGACCAAAAAAATGTTTATGCCTATAAAATAATAACTATTTATTTTAAGGTATTAACACATATATGTTTTTATAGATAATAAAAGTTATTGTCAGAATTGATGACTGTCATTGCTTGAATTACTTTATTTCAGAAGTTATATCCTAGCAAAGTCGGTGAAGGCTCTAAAATAAGGACAAACGTTTTCCACTCATAAAAAAGAAACCACTTACACTATCTTATTGTGACATATAGCAATCGATAGAAAACAAAACTACTTTATTAAATTGGTGACAGTCATTTTCTGAATTTGTGGAACTCAGAAGTTATACCACATTAAACTTGCAACTTCGTAAATATTTTCCTATTCGCAAACTTTTTATAAAATGTCAATAATAGCGTGCAGCTACTGATAGTACAGGTATAAGATGTAGATAGCACAGTTTTATGTGGCAGCACAAATACCAACTACCACCACGACTTGGAACTAATATTAATATTAATTATCTTTATTATTAGCTTTAATTTGCAATTAATTATAAATATTAAACAATTTAAACAATAAAATTACCTTTTTAATTTAGAGTCGATAACTGTGGTGTATTTCAAGACCAGGGATGGCTAAATACGATTATATTCAGTCGTTGGCAGCACTGCCGCCAATCAGCATGGCGTCCAGCAGTGACCTGCGCCGAGCAATTTTCTCGGCGGCGGCGGCTGAAAATAGGCTGAGTCGGCTTAACAATTTTTACAAGTGTTTCTTCATAAATTTGAATTTTTTTTTCATCAATGTTACCACGTTTTATTGGAACGATGTGAAATTTATTCTCACCAATGACTGAAATTAAATTTTTTATAAGAGCGTTTGAATTTTTTTCTCTCAAATAGATTGGAGGCGGCTTGGATATTTTGTTCGTAGATACATCGGGTTCGTTGTTGTCAACTTGTAATATTTGAAAACGATTTTGGCGGTTAAAGCCGAAGGTCCACACCATCCGTTCAATGCGTAGTTGCGTTTTATGCATGTGTCAAAAAAGTAGAATCAAAGTCATTTTATGTGGCAAGTTACAGAACAAAACGCAAAGAACGTATAGACGCATAGGACGGATAAAGTAGATAAAGTAGGTGAGAACTTTTCCAAACGAAAAGTTTGTTGTCATTCTGTGAAACACAGGATGACTAACAAAAATTTTAGTGCCTTGCTCATGTTTCTTGTAAGCTTATTTCAGGTTGTATGTGAATCAGCCTGTGAAAAACAGGACAATCAATATAATTGTTTGATTTTTCTCGACGTGAAAACTTCTCGCAAGTTACAGAACACAGGTACAGGGATGGCTAAACACGATTATATTCAGTCGTTGGCAGCACTACCGCCAATCAGCATGGCGTCCAGCAGTGACCTGCGCCGAGCAATTTTCTCGGCGGCTGAAAATAGGCTGAGTCGGCTTAACAATTTTTACAAGTGTTTTGTAGTGAAACAAATTTACTTTAAATTTATGTACTTGATAAGTATATATAAAAATGAATTTTTCATTTTTATAATTGTCACTTAAAAAAAATTATTATTAATCTTTTGTTAAACTTTGTTAAAAAACATTTAATCTCAAAATATGTATATTTAAATATATAAATAAATTTAGTTGAGTTTTATAAACTTTTTTTCTAAAAATAAAACAACTTTAGTTTCAAAGTAAATCTTATTTTGTACCACAAAGCGGGAAAAATTGCTAGAAAATTATATAAAATTATATATAAAAAAACAATTCTTAATACACATAAAATCAATATAAAGTTGAATTGTTTTTAACCGAATTAATTTTGTATCTTTTGCGCTTTGTTTGTGGTAAAATAACAGAAAAAGGCAATGTTATATCCCGGTTCTCGTTGTACATTCATAGTGAACAGTCGATTTAGCGGAGTTTTTATTTCATACTAAACACAAAAAAAATTGTACGAAAAAATATTCGGAATACATATTGTTAGCTTTATTTGCATTGCTAATATTTTTTACATAGTCATAATTAACAAAAACAAAAAAACCGTAATCAAAAAAACAAACATACAAACAAAAGTGCCCTTGAGGAATACTCTATATGAGTACCTCAAAAACAAATAACTGTGAAGTGAGCTCTAATGGCAGAAATGCCTATTTTACTGTGAGTTCTGAAGCTCTTAATGAAAATAATAACAATAAAAAATCTAATGATAGACTTACTGAGAGCTCTGAAGCTCTTAATGATAACAAAATAAATAAGAAATCTGATAGTAGACTTTTTTTAACGGCGAGACCACTTTTTCGTCAGCGATCAACTTCGCTTTGTCCAATGCCAACTAGTGATTCGTTAACATTACCGTTGCCTAGTACTTCTACATTTAACTCAGCGATATCATCCGCTTCGGGCTCGTGGTCATCACTTAACCAAGTTTTTACTGAAGTTAAGAGCAGCCCAAAACCCAAGGTCCAAGTGGGAATGGACAGATATATTAAAGTGGTAAAGCGCGGACGAAGCCCAAAGCCTTCGAAAATTTCATCTGCTCCAAAAATGTCTAGGGATAACAGCGCATCCTCTATTAAGCTGAAGGTCCATACCATCCGTTCTATGCATATGCGTTGTATGCGTTTCTGTACGTTCTCTTCAATTCTAAGTTCAAGTTACATGCAATACGTTTTATGCGCCAAATATTTTTGTTTTGGTCAGCTGTAGTGTGAATATTTTTAAAAATAAAAACAGTTCTTGCAAAAATGGAAAGTGAAATTGTTATTTTAAATGACTTCATGGAATTCATTGAGTTTATCTATATAATATTTTGTAGAGGAGTAGGCTTTTATTATAAAAAACTTTGTGATTTTTCACAGCTTCAATTAGCTTCTCCTCCATTGCACTTGCTTATATAATAATAAACACAACAGAGATGACACTTAGTACACAAAAGCAATCGATAACTAGAATGCAAATTTTGTTTTTGAAATATTTATGTTAAAAACTGATTTTAATATATTTTCTTCTTGAAAATAGTTTTAATCTTTATTACAAAATATTTCTCATTTATTATAAACTTTTTTATAACAAAAAAACTTAAAATTTAAATCCACCACACTAGCGTTTTTATCGATATCATTGAAAATATAATATAATTTGCCATCTTTCGCTTTCAAGAACAGCTGACCTTTTTTCATGGTGCATGAGACGGATACAAAAGTAGAAAGTAGATCTACTTTATCCGTCCTATGCGTCTATACGTTCTTTGCGTTTTGTTCTGTAACTTGCCACATAAAATGACTTTGATTCTACTTTTTTGACACATGCATAAAACGCAACTACGCATTGAACGGATGGTGTGGACCTTCGGCTTTAACCGCCAAAATCGTTTTCAAATATTACAAGTTGACAACAACGAACCCGATGTATCTACGAACAAAATATCCAAGCCGCCTCCAATCTATTTGAGAGAAAAAAATTCAAACGCTCTTATAAAAAATTTAATTTCAGTCATTGGTGAGAATAAATTTCACATCGTTCCAATAAAACGTGGTAACATTGATGAAAAAAAAATTCAAATTTATGAAGAAACACTTGTAAAAATTGTTAAGCCGACTCAGCCTATTTTCAGCCGCCGCCGCCGAGAAAATTGCTCGGCGCAGGTCACTGCTGGACGCCATGCTGATTGGCGGCAGTGCTGCCAACGACTGAATATAATCGTATTTAGCCATCCCTGGTCTTGAAATACACCACAGTTATCGACTCTAAATTAAAAAGGTAATTTTATTGTTTAAATTGTTTAATATTTATAATTAATTGCAAATTAAAGCTAATAATAAAGATAATTAATATTAATATTATATATTAGTTCCAATTCGTGGTGGTAGTTGGTATTTGTGCTGCCACATAAAACAGTGCTATCTACATCTTATACCTGTACTATCAGTAGCTGCACGCTATTATTGACATTTTATAAAAAGTTTGCGAATAGGAAAATATTTACGAAGTTGCAAGTTTGATGTGGTATAACTTCTGAGTTCCACAAATTCAGAAAATGACTGTCACCTATTTAAAAAAGTAGTTTTGTTTTCTATCGATAGCTATATGTCACAATAAGATAGTGTAAGTGGTTTCTTTTTTATGAGTGGAAAACGTTTGTCCTTATTTTAGAGCCTTCACCGACTTTGCTAGGATATAACTTCTGAAATAAAGTAATTCAAGCAATGACAGTCATCAATTCTGACAATAACTTTTATTATCTATAAAAGCATATATGTGTTAATACCTTAAAATAAATAGTTAATATGTTATAGGCATAAACATTTTTTTGGTCAATTTTCGTTACAAAATTTTTTTTATTGGGCTATAACTTCTGAAATAAAGTATTTCAGAATATGAAAAAACCTTTTTCTGAAAGATATTCCAACCCTTTATCTAATAGTATATACTTTAATAGGGTACAAGAAACCATTTCCTATTTATATTCAACAAAAAGAAAAATTCTAAACGCAATTTTCAAGTGCATTTTTCTCCCTTAGAAACTAAAATAAAAATAGTGACAGCTAGTAAATCTGATTCTGCTCACAAAGTAGCAATAAAATTAATAAATTTTATTGAAATTCAGTTTAAATTTACCTATTTTTTTATCGTGTTACAAAATCTCAATTTTTTTACAAAGTTTGTTTACATATTTTACTAGGAAGAATACCGCAAGGTTGCCACACACATACTTAATGTGCAAAACTGCATTATCATGTAAATATTGCAAAGTTTGTTAAAGTTAATTCACAAATAAATTCTGAATTCAAGCATTTCAGAAAATGACTGGTGCTAACTCGGAAGCCTACTTTTATTCTTTATCGATAGGTATATGATTTATTACGGTACAATAAATGATTTCAATTTTATAGGCAAAACAATTTCATACTAAATTTTTGCCTTTGAAAAGTTTGCTGGGCTATAACTTCTGACTGCAAGTATTTGGAAAAATAACAATTACTGTTTTTGAAAGGTATTTAGGTTCCCTATTGATTGGTACTAGTCGCTATATGGTACATTGAATAGTTTTTGATTTGTTGGCCAAACAAGTTTTCCCTAATTTTGGTGACCTTAAAAAGTTTGCTGGGTATAACTTCTGAACGCAAGTATGTAGGAAAATAATATTTACTGTTTTTGAAAGGAATTTTAAATACCTATTGATTAATACTAGTCGGCTTATAGTACACTGAATGGTTTTTTATTTATAGGCAAAACAATGTTTTACAAATTTTTGGACTTTGAAAAGTTTGCTGGGGTATAACTTCTGAGTGCAAGTATTTGCAAAAACAACAATTACTGTTTTCAAAAGGTATTTAAGTTTCCTATTGATTGATACTAGTCGCTATATGGTACATCTAATAGTTTTTTAGTTATAGGTGAAACAAATATTTTTTTATATTGGTGACTTTAAAAAGTTTGCTGGGGTATATCTTCTGAGTTAAAGTGTTTGAGAAAACGACAGTAGCATTTTTAAAAAGCTTTTTAAATTGTCTATCAATTGGTATAAGTCACATTACGGTACATTGAACTGATTTTGTTTAATTGCCAGAAAACTTTTTTTTTAATTTGATTGACATTCAAAAGTTTGCTGGGTATAACTTCTGAATGATGGTGTTTCAAAAAATGACAGTTACTTTTTCTTAAAGCTATTTTAGTATTCTAACAATTCATAATAAATAATTAATGCTAAAAATAATAGTTTTTGTTTTACAAGTGAAAGAACAATTATTTCATATTTTTGTGATTTTCAAAGGTTTGCTGGGCTATAACTTCTGAATGCAAGTAGTTGGAAAAATGATTATTACCAATTCTGAAAGGTATTTTGATTTCCTATTGAATGGTTCTAGTCGGTATATGGTACATGGAATAGTTTTAATTTTATGGGCCAGAAAGCTTTTTCCAGAGTGCTATTTTCAAGTGCTCTGTTCTTCTAGAGTATGGTAATGAAAAAAGTGACAGTTGTAAAATTAGGTTCTACGCCCTCTAATGTACCTAATTTAGTTATTGTTCTTTTTAAAATAATTAGTTATTACTTATTTTCAGTGCAATAAATATGTTAATTATTTTGCCAAAAGTTGTTTACTTTGAAAAAGTACTTTTTTTGCAACTCTGAAAAAGTTTGCCAAATAACTGTAAAAGTTTGCTAAAAAGTTTGTTTTCTTCTCGGCGATGATACAAACAGTAGACTTGTGCCACTTAGTTCATTTCAGTGACCGGCAGTGACCTGCGCCGAGCAATTTTGTCGGCGGCGGCGGCTCATGAAAAATTGTTCGGCGGCGGTTGAAAATCGGCTGAGTCGGCTTCACATTTTTGAAATTGTGTCAAATTAAATTCACAAAATTTTTTAAAAGTTATAAATGCTACCGCTGATAAGGGCTAACCTAAATGTTAAGGAATTGTTCATTTCGAAACAGAAGAGGCAGGAAATATATATCAGTTATATTAGTTCCATTCTAATATACGTGTTAGGCTGGAACAGATAATGTAAATATCACCTAATACAAAAATAATTGGCAACATCTTACACCTCATTTACAAATAGTGCGTTATTGTACACAATTACAATTAAATGTTGCATATTTTGACAAATATGTACATTGCAACCTACCTTCAATGCAATCTAAAAACATCAAAGCATTTTAATATTTTCTAAGCTTCGAACGCAACGATACTCACTATGCGACCGACTATCTGCCTGGTTGCATAAACATGTCACAATGTCTGTGGCTACCATTACTTTCAAATAGTGTTCGTTAGCTATCAACTTGCAGTAAAAAAGTAATGCGGCAGCTTTTCATTTTTATTTGCAAATAAGAAGTGCGTATAAACAGGATATATGCCAATTGGAAAGAAAATTTTAAAGCAAATTTGCATCAAGACTTAAAAGTGTAAAGGTATTGGTGAAAAATCCTGAAAACCTCCAGTAATATATAAAAAAAATTAATCAATCGGCGGCTGATCTTAGCCGATTTTGAGCCGAGAAAAAATCGGCGGTGGCGGCTAACATAAGGCCTTCGGCGGCTCGGCTTAGCCGGCTGTCAGCCGGTCGGCGCAGGTCTCTGGATTATAGCTAAAACATGCAATACCGCATGTGATAAACATACACAGGTACACGCTTAAATTTATGTGCTCATCAGCTAGAAAATGGACTCTATTACATCAAAATTGGCAGCATCAACTCTTCGAGGGAAAAAATTCAAAATTCAACAATCTATACCTAGCGGCTCGATTAAAAAAGGTCCTCATGCAATTGTCCGTTCGGCGGATTTAAATGATGGCATTGAGATTAAACGCAGATTTGGTAATTTTACATTAAAAACACTAACAGAACTTCTTACACTTTTCCATTGTTCTTTATCAATTGCAATCCAACTTTCAAGATTTTATTGGAAAAGAAATCAAAATAAAAAAATAAAATTTTTAAATCCAAGATGAGATTAAAATTTTGTAAATACATTGTACTTATGTACATATTAGCATCCACATTTATTCCAGTTGTCGACATAGATGTCATTTTCAACACAGCAAAAATTTGAGTCTATTCAAACTCGAAAAAAGTCATTACAAAGTCTTATATTATAAATCAATGTACCAAGTGAACTTTTTTTAGTTTCATATATTAATATACTTAGATGTATGAATGCATAAAAAGAAAAAAATGTTTAAAACAAAAATTTTTCAAAAGTAAATTGTTCCCAACACTTAGAGCCAATTTTACCAATTATATTTAAATACGAATTGATATATGTATGTATGTAGATATACACTTAATTATGAAAGTGGTATAAGTCATATATTGCTCTGGTCGAGATATTTAGTAGATTACATTTGAACATATTAAAAAGTATTTTTATATTACGCATCATTTTAATTTAGAGTTGTAATAGTACCCATTTATATAAATTTATTTAATGATGTTAAAATATTTATTTAAGTTTTCAAATATATATTTCATATATATATATTTCATATAAAATGCACATGACTTAGACCACTTTCATAATTAAAAGCACATAAGTATGTCAATAGAATTGGTGAAATTGACCCTTACAATATCTTATTTATTTTATTTTATTTTATTTAGAATAAGTCTTAAAACTTCAAATTGTTTGAATTTACATATTTAAACGTCTAATATAATATGTATGCATGTATGTACAAAAATTTTCTAAAATGTGTTGTTAAAATTAATATTTATTCATATACATATATGTACATATTTATTTATTCAATTCATATTACATAGTATAAAAGTCACTTAAGGCCAATTAAGGAATATATATAGAAATTTTTTTAAAAACAAACCACCTTTAATTTTCTTAGTTCAGTATAAGTGTGTGTTCATATTATTCCAGAATTTTAATTCGTTCATGAAATTTTTTCTATTGTGTATCTTGATCTAATTTATCTGATTTAAATCAACTATTTTCAAACAAAATTTCATATTGAAATGCTTCGTTTTTGACAAGGATGAAAATTTTAGCAATAAAACTTGTAATGTGAACACCCTTAAAGTTCAAAGGAACAATTTTAAACGTACATATACTGCTAAAATGTGCATTGGAACTAAGCAAATTTATTTATTTTTTCTTCATTCTTACTCATTACTGCTACATAATTTGCTATATACAAATTAATTCTTCAACATCAATTTTTGTGAATTCAGTTTTATGGTTTTTTTTTTTTATAGATAAAATATTTAAATCAGCTATGGCTTTTTTAAGTGGCTATAATCAATTATTTTCAACTCAGTTCTATTTCAACCCCCGACCAAAGAAGGGGTGATATAAGTTTGTAGTGTATGTTTATATATATGTATGTACATGAAATCTTTTACATTATCAACAAATGTACATATGTATGTACATATCTGAAAATGAGTACAGTGATGTAACAGACGAACTTCAACAATCAACATACCAAAAATTGAAAAGTATATTTTTTCACACATCAATAAAAAACTCCTCTTCAATCAACATACATTTTGATATTGGAAAAGCATACTAAAAACTACAATCAACATAAATTACCTAAATTTTTTTTTAATACATTTATTTATTTATTGTATCTTCAATTATGAACTAACAATAAGTATTCAAATCCGACCACTGTCGGACATAAACTTAGTGATAGTTATAAATAATACATAAGTAGTGATAATCAAAAAAAAGAGAAAAAAAATATTTTCAAGAAATCCCATCTGGAGTGTTGAGTATAAGAGCCCTTATGTCCTTCTTTTTCAAGCGAATGTGGCCAGTAAAAAAAAAAAAAAAAAAGATGTTGCGAGCAAGCTGATTAGGATGTGACTCGAGTTTTGTTAAATATTTGCCTGCGTATTTTGCTATTTCTTCAATCCCTAGTGGCATATTCAAATCACGATGTATATTTGAGTTTTTTATGTACCATGGAGCCGATGTTATCAAACGTAAAATTTTGTTTTGCCTTCGTTGGATTCTCTCGACGTTAGAAGCTGAAGCAGTGCCCCATAACTGAATTCCGTAGCACCATATTGGCTTCAAAAGAGACTTGTATAATAAAAGTTTGCAGTCTAGGCTGAGTGTTGAAGTTCTACCAATCAGCCAATATATCTGAGTTAGTTTAAGTTTCATTTGTATTAGCTTTGAGTCAATATGGTGTTTCCATGTAAGTCGTCGATCAAGGTGTATACCAAGGTATTTTACATGTGAATGCTGAGGAACAACTTGATTGTTGATTCGAATTGGGGAACAAGTATCTCTTCGCAGGGTAAATGTTACCTCAACACAATTTTGCTCGTTTACCTTAATTCTCCATAATTTTAACCATAGTTCCAGTTGTGTAATATGGTCTTGTATATATCGGGAAGCCTCATGAGGATTTTCGTGCATACTTAGGCAGGCTGTATCATCGGCAAACGTTGATGTATGGATATTGCTGTTCAAAGGCATATCACAAGTATAAATTAAATACAAAACTGGCCCTGCTCCCCTGTGGCACACCGGATGATATAGTTTCGGGCACACTCATAAATTCTCTTCCCACAACCGTGAACTTCCGGGTAGTAATGTAACTTTCTAATAAATTCACCAAATTTATTGGTAAATATGATTTTAATTTTAAAATTAGGCCTTCATGCCACACTTTATCAAATGCCTGCGAAACGTCAATAAACAGTGCAGAAAAGTACTTCTTTTCTTCAAATGTTCTTCTTATACATTGAACCAATCTATGCGTTTGTTCAATGGTGCTATGCTCACTTCTAAAACCAAACTGATGGTCTGGGATGCATCCACTACTAATTAGAATTGGGGACAATTTTGACATGAGCAGTTTTTCGAAAAGTTTTGACATTGTTGATAGCAGACTTATTGGCCTGTATGATTCTGCCTTGGTCAGATCTTTGCCTGGCTTTGGAATAATTTTAACTTTGGCAAGCTTCCAGCTGTGGGGATAATACTCTAGTCGTAAAATGGCATTAAAAATTAATAACATGATTCTAAATGCAATACTAAGCAATTTTATTAGCATTTGGTTACTAATTCCATCAATACCCGGTGCTTTCTTCGGGTTGAGTTCAGCAATTAGATTTTGTACCTCACACATTTTAAATTTTATGGGTCGAGGGGGTAGCGCAACTACACTCGGGAAATCAACAACACCAGTACATGTGTTTGGGGTAAATACGGATTTTAAATGCTTTGCAAACAAGTTACCTTTTTCAATATCACTCCTGGCCCAAACTCCGGTAGAAGTGCGCAGAGGTACTTTAAACTCAACGGGTGTTTTAATTTTTTTCGCAGCGCGCCGCAAAGAGTAATTAGATGCTGGTGTTACTTCGAGATTTTCCAGATAGTTTTTAAGAGATGCAGTTTTTTCATATGCAAGCAGTTCTTGGAGTCTTTTAGTGCACTCTTTTAATCTAATTTTATTTTGGGGTGATCTGTGCTGTTGCCACTCTCTTCTAGCTCTTCTTTTTGCACATACGAGATGTTCAATATCTGTAGAATATATTCTGTTAAACCCAGTCTGCGGATGGGAGGAAGTGGCATGTTCAGCTGCCTGCTTAATGTTTTCGTTAAGATTAGCAATATTAGATTCAATATCGTCATGAGTTCTAAGCTTAATGTTTTCAGTGCAATGAGTACTAAGATATTTTTTGAATCGCAGCCAATTAACACGACTGACCATTTTCACATATGGGTGAGGTAGAGCACTTCTCAGTGGGCTACAGATTGTAACGATTGTGGGAGAGTGATCGGACGATAGATCTAGGGAAGCTTCAACATGAATTAATTCCCTAGAAATATTTTTCATGACGCCAAAATCTATAACATCCGGAATTTTATGTATGTCAGTAGGCCAGTAAGTGGGCTCCCCACTCGAAATGACGTCCAAGCCCTTTTTTGAAATTGTGTTGAACAACGATCGTCCTCTAGGTGTGATAAGGCTGGAACAGATAATGTAAATATCACCTAATACAAAAATAATTGGCAACATCTTACACCTCATTTACAAATAGTGCGTTATTGTACACAATTACAATTAAATGTTGCATATTTTGACAAATATGTACATTGCAACCTACCTTCAATGCAATCTAAAAACATCAAAGCATTTTAATATTTTCTAAGCTTCGAACGCAACGATACTCACTATGCGACCGACTATCTGCCTGGTTGCATAAACATGTCACAATGTCTGTGGCTACCATTACTTTCAAATAGTGTTCGTTAGCTATCAACTTGCAGTAAAAAAGTAATGCGGCAGCTTTTCATTTTTATTTGCAAATAAGAAGTGCGTATAAACAGGATATATGCCAATTGGAAAGAAAATTTTAAAGCAAATTTGCATCAAGACTTAAAAGTGTAAAGGTATTGGTGAAAAATCCTGAAAACCTCCAGTAATATATAAAAAAAATTAATCAATCGGCGGCTGATCTTAGCCGATTTTGAGCCGAGAAAAAATCGGCGGTGGCGGCTAACATAAGGCCTTCGGCGGCTCGGCTTAGCCGGCTGTCAGCCGGTCGGCGCAGGTCTCTGGATTATAGCTAAAACATGCAATACCGCATGTGATAAACATACACAGGTACACGCTTAAATTTATGTGCTCATCAGCTAGAAAATGGACTCTATTACATCAAAATTGGCAGCATCAACTCTTCGAGGGAAAAAATTCAAAATTCAACAATCTATACCTAGCGGCTCGATTAAAAAAGGTCCTCATGCAATTGTCCGTTCGGCGGATTTAAATGATGGCATTGAGATTAAACGCAGATTTGGTAATTTTACATTAAAAACACTAACAGAACTTCTTACACTTTTCCATTGTTCTTTATCAATTGCAATCCAACTTTCAAGATTTTATTGGAAAAGAAATCAAAATAAAAAAATAAAATTTTTAAATCCAAGATGAGATTAAAATTTTGTAAATACATTGTACTTATGTACATATTAGCATCCACATTTATTCCAGTTGTCGACATAGATGTCATTTTCAACACAGCAAAAATTTGAGTCTATTCAAACTCGAAAAAAGTCATTACAAAGTCTTATATTATAAATCAATGTACCAAGTGAACTTTTTTTAGTTTCATATATTAATATACTTAGATGTATGAATGCATAAAAAGAAAAAAATGTTTAAAACAAAAATTTTTCAAAAGTAAATTGTTCCCAACACTTAGAGCCAATTTTACCAATTATATTTAAATACGAATTGATATATGTATGTATGTAGATATACACTTAATTATGAAAGTGGTATAAGTCATATATTGCTCTGGTCGAGATATTTAGTAGATTACATTTGAACATATTAAAAAGTATTTTTATATTACGCATCATTTTAATTTAGAGTTGTAATAGTACCCATTTATATAAATTTATTTAATGATGTTAAAATATTTATTTAAGTTTTCAAATATATATTTCATATATATATATTTCATATAAAATGCACATGACTTAGACCACTTTCATAATTAAAAGCACATAAGTATGTCAATAGAATTGGTGAAATTGACCCTTACAATATCTTATTTATTTTATTTTATTTTATTTAGAATAAGTCTTAAAACTTCAAATTGTTTGAATTTACATATTTAAACGTCTAATATAATATGTATGCATGTATGTACAAAAATTTTCTAAAATGTGTTGTTAAAATTAATATTTATTCATATACATATATGTACATATTTATTTATTCAATTCATATTACATAGTATAAAAGTCACTTAAGGCCAATTAAGGAATATATATAGAAATTTTTTTAAAAACAAACCACCTTTAATTTTCTTAGTTCAGTATAAGTGTGTGTTCATATTATTCCAGAATTTTAATTCGTTCATGAAATTTTTTCTATTGTGTATCTTGATCTAATTTATCTGATTTAAATCAACTATTTTCAAACAAAATTTCATATTGAAATGCTTCGTTTTTGACAAGGATGAAAATTTTAGCAATAAAACTTGTAATGTGAACACCCTTAAAGTTCAAAGGAACAATTTTAAACGTACATATACTGCTAAAATGTGCATTGGAACTAAGCAAATTTATTTATTTTTTCTTCATTCTTACTCATTACTACTACATAATTTGCTATATACAAATTAATTCTTCAACATCAATTTTTGTGAATTCAGTTTTATGGTTTTTTTTTTATAGATAAAATATTTAAATCAGCTATGGCTTTTTTAAGTGGCTATAATCAATTATTTTCAACTCAGTTCTATTTCAACCCCCGACCAAAGAAGGGGTGATATAAGTTTGTAGTGTATGTTTATATATATGTATATACATGAAATCTTTTACATTATCAACAAATGTACATATGTATGTACATATCTGAAAATGAGTACAGTGATGTAACAGACGAACTTCAACAATCAACATACCAAAAATTGAAAAGTATATTTTTTCACACATCAATAAAAAACTCCTCTTCAATCAACATACATTTTGATATTGGAAAAGCATACTAAAAACTACAATCAACATAAATTACCTAAATTTTTTTTAATACATTTATTTATTTATTGTATCTTCAATTATGAACTAACAATAAGTATTCAAATCCGACCACTGTCGGACATAAACTTAGTGATAGTTATAAATAATACATAAGTAGTGATAATCAAAAAAAAGAGAAAAAAAATATTTTCAAGAAATCCCATCTGGAGTGTTGAGTATAAGAGCCCTTATGTCCTTCTTTTTCAAGCGAATGTGGCCAGTAAAAAAAAAAAAAAAAAGATGTTGCGAGCAAGCTGATTAGGATGTGACTCGAGTTTTGTTAAATATTTGCCTGCGTATTTTGCTATTTCTTCAATCCCTAGTGGCATATTCAAATCACGATGTATATTTGAGTTTTTTATGTACCATGGAGCCGATGTTATCAAACGTAAAATTTTGTTTTGCCTTCGTTGGATTCTCTCGACGTTAGAAGCTGAAGCAGTGCCCCATAACTGAATTCCGTAGCACCATATTGGCTTCAAAAGAGACTTGTATAATAAAAGTTTGCAGTCTAGGCTGAGTGTTGAATTTCTACCAATCAGCCAATATATCTGAGTTAGTTTAAGTTTCATTTGTATTAGCTTTGAGTCAATATGGTGTTTCCATGTAAGTCGTCGATCAAGGTGTATACCAAGGTATTTTACATGTGAATGCTGAGGAACAACTTGATTGTTGATTCGAATTGGGGAACAAGTATCTCTTCGCAGGGTAAATGTTACCTCAACACACTTTTGCTCGTTTACCTTAATTCTCCATAATTTTAACCATAGTTCCAGTTGTGTAATATGGTCTTGTATATATCGGGAAGCCTCATGAGGATTTTCGTGCATACTTAGGCAGGCTGTATCATCGGCAAACGTTGATGTATGGATATTGCTGTTCAAAGGCATATCACAAGTATAAATTAAATACAAAACTGGCCCTGCTCCCCTGTGGCACACCGGATGATATAGTTTCGGGCACACTCATAAATTCTCTTTCCACAACCGTGAACTTCCGGGTAGTAATGTAACTTTCTAATAAATTCACCAAATTTATTGGTAAATATGATTTTAATTTTAAAATTAGGCCTTCATGCCACACTTTATCAAATGCCTGCGAAACGTCAATAAACAGTGCAGAAAAGTACTTCTTTTCTTCAAATGTTCTTCTAACCAATGTAACCAATCTATGCGTTTG
Organism: Tachina fera; assembly: GCA_905220375.1. Lineage (NCBI taxonomy): Eukaryota > Metazoa > Arthropoda > Insecta > Diptera > Tachinidae > Tachina > Tachina fera. The sequence continues at coordinate 68,779 of LR999968.1, read as the reverse complement.
TTCAATGGTGCTATGCTCACTTCTAAAACCAAACTGATGGTCTGGGATGCATCCACTACTAATTAGAATTGGGGACAATTTTGACATGAGCAGTTTTTCGAAAAGTTTTGACATTGTTGATAGCAGACTTATTGGCCTGTATGATTCTGCCTTGGTCAGATCTTTGCCTGGCTTTGGAATAATTTTAACTTTGGCAAGCTTCCAGCTGTGGGGATAATACTCTAGTCGTAAAATGGCATTAAAAATTAATAACATGATTCTAAATGCAATACTAAGCAATTTTATTAGCATTTGGTTACTAATTCCATCAATACCCGGTGCTTTCTTCGGGTTGAGTTCAGCAATTAGATTTTGTACCTCACACATTTTAAATTTTATGGGTCGAGGGGGTAGCGCAACTACACTCGGGAAATCAACAACACCAGTACATGTGTTTGGGGTAAATACGGATTTTAAATGCTTTGCAAACAAGTTACCTTTTTCAATATCACTCCTGGCCCAAACTCCGGTAGAAGTGCGCAGAGGTACTTTAAACTCAACGGGTGTTTTAATTTTTTTCGCAGCGCGCCGCAAAGAGTAATTAGATGCTGGTGTTACTTCGAGATTTTCCAGATAGTTTTTAAGAGATGCAGTTTTTTCATATGCAAGCAGTTCTTGGAGTCTTTTAGTGCACTCTTTTAATCTAATTTTATTTTGGGGTGATCTGTGCTGTTGCCACTCTCTTCTAGCTCTTCTTTTTGCACATACGAGATGTTCAATATCTGTAGAATATATTCTGTTAAACCCAGTCTGCGGATGGGAGGAAGTGGCATGTTCAGCTGCCTGCTTAATGTTTTCGTTAAGATTAGCAATATTAGATTCAATATCGTCATGAGTTCTAAGCTTAATGTTTTCAGTGCAATGAGTACTAAGATATTTTTTGAATCGCAGCCAATTAACACGACTGACCATTTTCACATATGGGTGAGGTAGAGCACTTCTCAGTGGGCTACAGATTGTAACGATTGTGGGAGAGTGATCGGACGATAGATCTAGGGAAGCTTCAACATGAATTAATTCCCTAGAAATATTTTTCATGACGCCAAAATCTATAACATCCGGAATTTTATGTATGTCAGTAGGCCAGTAAGTGGGCTCCCCACTCGAAATGACGTCCAAGCCCTTTTTTGAAATTGTGTTGAACAACGATCGTCCTCTAGGTGTGATAAGACGCGAACCCCAGAAAGTATGTTTTGCATTATAGTCTCCAGCTGCTACGAAACAAGGGCCAAGAGATTTGTAGAAATCCTCGTATTGATCCTCAGTAATTGCGAATCTAGGAGGAGAGTAAATTGATGATATGACAAAATTTGTGCAAAAATTTTCTATACAAATATTTATTGCTTGTAGATGTTCTTCACAAATGTTGTCAAGAATATAATGCTTGAGTCTTGACTTAATTAAAATTGCTGATCCCCCGCAAGCTCTTCCTCTTGGGTCCTTTGAATCATATAAAATGTAGCCATTAATCCTAAATAGACTTCTCGAAGTCAAATGTGTCTCAGAGACCAACATTATATCAATATTTTTTTCCGTAAGGAAGTGCTCAAGTTCATTTTTATGTTGGCGAATGCCGTTTGCGTTCCAGAAACATATTTTTAACGTGTTCATGGCTTGTTAACTAATGCTTGAAGCAGTGTAGACTGCATTCGTAGCATTTCTTGCATCATGCTAGTCATATTTGTTGTAAAATTATTTATAGTCAGCACTAGATTTTCAATAGTAGCTTCAAGGCGACTAAAATTAAAGCTTGAGTTTGCATTCGTTGCATTATTTTGAGGCGGAATATTTTGTGTGGGAATAGAACAAGTCTTAGCTGCGTCGGCATACGAAACACGTGAAGTGACAGGTTGGCTCATATGAGCAAAAGTGGCGGAGTGAGCGTTTGCTGTTTGTGCTGGAGCTAATTTAGGTTTTTGCCCCATAGTCTGTTTAACGAAAGAATAGACAGGACATCCTCTGTAGTTAGCGGTGTGATTACCTCCACAATTACTACATTTTTTCTCTGCTAAATCTTTAGGCTTAGTACAACCAGCAGTACCGTGCAATTCACCGCAGATAACACAAACTGAAGGTAACTTGCAGTAAGTTTTTGTGTGACCATATTCTTGACAATTATGGCACTGTACGGGTCCAGAACGCTTGTGTGGTTCTTCAACTGTTATTTTTCGGTATAAGAGATATTTTAAATTGTAAATTGGATGAGTCTCGCTTTTTTTCAATTTTATATCGTTTGGCTCAAGTTCGACGCGAAATAGAGGTTGAGGAATCTTCTCCCTATTTATTATGTTAGATACATTTTTTGCCTTAAATCCCTGGAGGACGAGTGCATCTTTTATTTCTTCGGGAGCAACATAGGAATCGATGTCCTTCAATACGATCTGCATGCCTATAGCACTTTTAAGCTGATATGTGTAGAAACTTTTCTTACTTTTTTCAAATTCAGTAATCAGTTTGCGAAAATCTTTTTCTTCATAAATTTGAATTTTGGTTTCATCAATGTTACCACGTTTTATTGGAACGATGTGAAATTTATTCTCACCAATGACTGAAATTAAATTTTTTATAAGAGCGTTTGAATTTTTTTCTCTCAAATAGATTGTAGGCGGCTTGGATATTTTGTTCGTAGATACATCGGGTTCGTTGTTGTCAACTTGTAATATTTGAAAACGATTTTGGCGGTTAATAGAGGATGCGCTGTTATCCCTAGACATTTTTGGAGCAGATGAAATTTTCGAAGACTTTGGGCTTCGTCCGCGCTTTACCACTGTAATTGTTATTTTGTTATTTATTAAAATGTTTTCTGGTATATGATTGTACTTTATATTTTATTTTTTGAAAATTGTTTTAAAATTTATATTGAAAACGTTGTCTAATAATTTTCATTAGTTGAAAACTTTTGAGAGAGACACACAAAATTGTAAGCCACTTATTTTATAATATTAATTATTAAATATATTATAATTGTAATTATTTAATTTATATTGTAGTGAATAAACATTTGGCAAATAATTAAGCAACGTTTGTTCAATAACCGTCCTGTTTTCAACATTTTTATTCAAATTTTTATTTGTCTGGAACTTTGGGAGTCCTCTGTCCTGTCTTTTTGGGGAACTAAGTTTGTATATTGCATTTTTTTTTTTTTTTTTTTTTTTTTTTTTTTTTTTTTGAATGCGTTCTCATTCAAGTTGCCTTTGTGAGAACTGAATACTGCATCCTGTCTTCTCCTGGAGAATTAGTTACAATTGCAAGAAACTGATTATTTTCTTTGGCGAACTAAGTTTGCATATTGTGTCTTTTTTAATGCGTTCTCATTCAAGTTGCCTTTGTGAGAACTGAATATTCCGTACTGTCTCTTTAGGGAATCAATAATCAACTGAATATTACATCTTGTACTTTCTTTGGAGAGCTAAAGTTTGTATATTGTGAACTTGATATTTTTTTATGAGAAAAAGCAGAAGAGTTCGAGGACTTTCTCCAACAATGCCAACGATAAGATCACCAACATCAATTAACGTTGCAACAACCAGTTCCAATGACAACGAGCCGGAAAATGTCAGCAGAAGAGTTCGAGGACTTTCTCCAACAATGCCAACGGTAAGATCACCAACATCAATTAACGTTGCAACAACCAGTTCCAATGACAACGAGCCGGAAAATGTCGTTCAATATTCTAACCCAGAAAGTTTAAGCCAGACTCGAGAGAGCCAAGAACAGGTAACAAGTCATATTAATAAACGTTTAGAAGAAATGCAGACTCTTTTATTAAATCAAATAAGAGCCATGCAGTCTCTAGTAGAGACAAATAATATAAATACACAGAATTCAATTACTGCCCTAAGAGACGAACTACGAATTGTGGAGTCAAATGTTGTGTGTTTAAATAATCCAAACACATCAGAAAGCCATCTTAACAGTTCGAATGCAGCATATGTAAATGTTTCAACAGTTCCAAATCGGTTAGAAACGTCTCTTACCACTTCAAATGTTAATGTCGCAACTACAGCAAATATACCATTTCCAAATTGTAATATATCTTCTTCAATTACATCATGTACTTCGTATTCAAATAATCTTATGTTTAATTCCATTCCGTCACTATCCACTTTTGTAAACTCTCAACCTATAGTTCATAATGCGCCATTTATTTCACACCCCACACAATCTAGTTGGTCTCAATCTTTAAACAATCATCGACAAAAAAAAATTTATCCTTTACCAAAATTTTCTGGATTACCAGAAGATTGGCAAACTTTTTATGAAACATTTGTATCTTCAACTCAAGAGTTCGAGTATTCTGATCTGCACAATATTATGCGCCTTAGAGAAAGTCTTGAAGGAGAATCAGTCACAGCATTATTAGTAAGCTCCAGAAATGTAAATGCAATAATTGAAACTTTATCGCAAATGTATGGACGCCCAGAACAATTAATAAAATCTCAAATTCAAAAAGTTAGATCATTGCCATCCGTAAACGAAACAGATTTAAACTCTCTTATTCATTTTGCAAATAAAATTGGCAATATGACTACTTTCTTAGAATCTGTTGGAGGAAGCTATCATCTGACTAATCCATTACTTTTGAGTGAACTCCTTACGAAACTACCTGTATCAAAACGACTTCAATGGGCGGAAAGATGTTTGACCCTTGATCGCGTTCCGACCATATCCGACTTTTCAAATTTTCTTTCTAATTTGAGAAAGATTTCTAATATGGTCACCGATGCTCTTCCATTAACCGATACATCAATGGAAAATAAAAAATACGCCCTTGTGACTATGAATAAAAAATGTAAGCTATGTGGTAATGAATGCAAGTCATTAGCACATTGTAAAACCTTTTTAGATTTGCCAATTGCTTCAAAATGGCAAACGGTTAGATCATTCAAAGTTTGTTTTTGCTGTTTGAAATTTGGTCACCACGCAAGCTCCTGTTATTCTAAAAAGAAGTGTGAAAATGAGGGATGCGACAGAACTCATCATAATCTTTTACATACAAATAGATCTTCATCTCAAAATACTAATTTATCAGAAGAAAACGTTTTAATCGCAACTCATCAACAAGGTCGAAGTTGTCTCGTTGATGTTGATTCTGAAGCCGTACTTTTTCAAATGATTCCTGTCAGGTTATATGGACCAAATGGCTCTGAAGAAATTTACGCCTTTGTTGATGATGGAGCTAACGTATCAATAATAGACTTAGAAATTGTTCAGAAACTAGGTATCTCTGGTCGAAAAGACACTTTAGAGTTACAGTGGATAAATAATCATGTTTCTCGAGAACAAACTCAAATAATAGATGTTGAGTTAAGCGGTTTAGAAAATAATAATAATAGGTACAATATGAAAAATGTATATGTGTCGACACGTTTAGACCTTCCAAGTCAAAGTCTCAATACATCCAAATATGATTATATAATGAGTAATTTACCTGTTGAAATGTCCAATTTTAATTATAATCAAATAAAACCTAAAATGATAATAAGTTTAGCCCATGCCTATTTAACTGTTCCAATTGAAACACCGCAATCATTATCTCCAAGTGGATTAATAGCTACAAAAACAAGGCTAGGCTGGATAGTTTATGGAAATTTAAATAATAAAGAGTACCAAAGAAATTTAATTTCATGTCATTTTAAAGGAAATAGTGGAGAAACAAATAGCGACAATGACTTAGAAATTTTAATGAAGAGTTATTTTGGAATAGAATCCTTCGGTATTCGTCATTCCGAAGCTTTATTAGCTGAAGGAGATAAAAGAGCACTAGAAATTCTCAACAATACGACAAAAAGAATTGACGATAGATTCGAGTCTGGATTGATTTGGCGTGGAGATTTTAAATCATTCCCTGATTCGTATAATATGGCTTTTAGAAGATTAAATATTGTAGAAAGAAAAAAGTCGTTGGATCCACTATATGCCGAGGAATACTGTAAAAGAATTGAAGAGTATTTAGAAAAAGATTATGCACGCATACTTTCTGATGAAGAAGTTTCAAGACATTCCAACAAGACATTTTATCTACCACATTTTGGTGTAAAAAATCCAAATAAAAAGAAACTTCGTTTTGTTTTTGATGCTGCAGCAGAAGTTGAAAATATGTCCCTAAACAAAGCACTTCTTCCGGGGCCAGATTTTAATCAACCTCTACAAATGGTATTATTTAAATTTAGACAAGCCCCTATTGCCGTTTGTGGAGACCTTAAAGAGATGTTCCATCAAATAGGAATTATTCCTGAAGATCAGGACGCACTGCGATTTCTTTGGAGGAACGGCAATACTTCTGAAAAGCCCAGAGTTTACGTTATGCAAAGAATGATTTTCGGAGCGGGTTGTTGCCCTTCTACAGCTCAATTCGTAAAAAACCGGAATGCAAGAGACTATATGGACAAGTATCCTCAAGCAGCGACTAGTATTATAGAAAAACATTATGTTGATGATTACGTTGATTGTTTTGACTCAGAGCAGGAAGCCATTAACGTAGTAAAAGCTGTAAAGTTACTTCATAAATCTGGAGGATTTCAAATGCATAACCTTATAACAAATTCAAAAGCTGTTGCAAAAGAACTTGAAATTGAAAATGACAATGAGATGCAAATTCATACGAACAATATAGAACGTATTTTGGGAATGCATTGGGCATCGAATTCAGACTGTTTTATTTTTGTATTAAAATTTCATAAAGTTCCAGAGAATATACTTCAATTAAAAACAGTACCATCAAAAAGACAACTTTTAAGTATTACAATGTCTGTTTTTGACCCATTTGGTTTTGTAGCAGATTTTATGGTGGTTGCTAAAATCTTAATGCAGGAAGTTTGGAGAAGTAGTATTGATTGGGAATCAAAATTACCTAATCACATTTATGAAAAGTTTAAGCTATGGCTAAAGGAATTGCCAAAAATCAGTCAGTACAAAATCCCTCGATATTATTTTCACAAATGTGGCAGTTTAAATAATTTTGATAATATCGAACTTCATTTGTTTTGTGACGCCAGTGAAGAAGCGTTATCGGCCGTTGGATATTGGCGCTTTATTCAAAACTCACGTTCAAATCTCGTTTTTGTAACAGGAAAAACAGCTTGTGCTCCAATACGTTTCCATTCAATACCAAAACTGGAGTTACAAGCAGCCGTAATGGCCGTACGTCTAAAAGATACAATAGTAAAATGTCATGATCGAATTAAAATAAAAAAAAACAGTATTCTGGACCGATTCACATACCGTTATTCGTTGGATTAGGTCAGATCACCGGAAATATAAGCAATATGTAGCGAATCGTGTATCAGAAATATTGGAAAATTCGGAAATCGGAAACTGGCGTTGGTGTCCAACTTTACAAAATCCTGCTGATGTTGCAACTAGAGCGAAATTCCCTATTAATTATAATCCGGAAGGACGTTGGAAGAATGGTCCAGACTTTCTTTTGTGTGGGGAGGATCATTGGCCAAATGAGAATACTGTAGGGAATAGAGAGGACAAAAGCGATGAATTTTTGAAATCGAATCATGTAGTTATGATGATCCAGGGCTTGAATATTTTGGATGCTACTGTTAACCGTTTTTCAACATTTATAAAGGTGATTCGAGTTGTATCATGGGTGATAAGATTTTGTAGAAACGCTAAGTCAAAATTGGAATTAAAGAATAGAGCTGAAGGAGAACTAACAGCAGATGAATTATCAGAGGCTGAAAATAAAATTGTATATAATATTCAAAGGAAACATTTTCCGAATGAACTCAAAAGGTTAATGTCAAAAGCTAGTATTGATATGTCTAGTGATTTAAAAACATTGAATCCTTATGTTGATGAATTTGGTTTATTACGAGTTGGTGGCCGCTTGGAAAATGCTTCTGTACTTTCAAAATCTCAAAAACGACCTATAATACTCCCAAAAATTGATAGGTTCTCTCACTTATTAGTAGAATTCTATCATAAAAAGAATTGTCATCAGAATACTAGCAACGTAATGGGAGATATACGTCAGAAATATTGGATTCCGTCATTAAGAAGTTTAGTTCGTTTTATCGAAAACAATTGTATTGTTTGTAAAATAAGAAAAGCTAAACCCATTCAGCCACAGATGGGAATTTTACCCGTTGATAGGGTTACACCTTTTATTAAACCATTTTCTTATACTGGTGTTGACCTTTTCGGACCGTTTAAAATTAAAATACGTCGTTGTCAAGAAAAAAGATGGGTTGTTTTATTTACTTGTTTGACTGTCAGAGCGATACATATTGAAGTTGTATCTGATTTGTCCACTGATTCGTTCTTATTAAGTTTGAGGAACTTTGTTAATAGACGTGGAGTACCAATTCAAATCCGCAGTGATAATGGGCGAAGTTTTGTTGGCATAAATAAGGAATTAAAAAATGAATTTTTTTTTATGGATTATAATGAACTAATTTGCCGTTCATCACCTCTAGGCATTAAATGGATTTTCAATACCCCTTATGATCCAAGTTCTGGTGGCGTTTGGGAACGCTTAATACAATCTGTAAAGAAATCGCTTTTCATACTATTAGGAAATGTAACACCTAGATTGGACGTTTTTATAAGTCTTTTGATCGAATGTGAAAATATTGTGAATTCAAGACCTTTGACACATGTTCCTGTATCGCCATACGAGCCTGAACCAATAACTCCAAACCATTTTTTATTGGGCTGTATAAATTCGACACAAATTCCTGATAATTTTGATCCAAAACTTAATTGTTTAAGAAAACAATGGCGAATACTACAAAATTTAAAAAACGGATTTTGGATACGGTGGATTAGGGAGTATCTACCAGAATTAACAAGAAGAGTAAAGTGGTGCTTACCAACTACTTCATTACAAGTTGGGGCATTAGTACTTATTTGTGATGATTGTGCACCAAGATCAAAGTGGAGGCGTGCACGTGTAGTAAACATTTACACCGATAAGCTTGGAACGGCAAGATCAGCGAATGTAAAAACGTCTGATGGAGTTTTAAAGAGGCCAGTATCGAAACTGGCAGTGCTGGATGTCGTAAACGAGTGAATTCCCTGATAAATTCACGGGGGGTAGAATTTGTTATTTTGTTATTTATTAAAATGTTTTCTGGTATATGATTGTACTTTATATTTTATTTTTTGAAAATTGTTTTAAAATTTATATTGAAAACGTTGTCTAATAATTTTCATTAGTTGAAAACTTTTGAGAGAGACACACAAAATTGTAAGCAACTTATTTTATAATATTAATTATTAAATATATTATAATTGTAATTATTTAATTTATATTGTAGTGAATAAACATTTGGCAAATAATTAAGCAACGTTTGTTCAATAACCGTCCTGTTTTCAACAATAATATATCTGTCCATTCCCACTTGGACCTTGGGTTTTGGGCTGCTCTTAACTTCAGTAAAAACTTGGTTAAGTGATGACCACGAGCCCGAAGCGGATGATATCGCTGAGTTAAATGTAGAAGTACTAGGCAACGGTAATGTTAACGAATCACTAGTTGGCATTGGACAAAGCGAAGTTGATCGCTGACGAAAAAGTGGCCTCGCCGTTAAAAAAGTCTACTATCTGATTTCTTATTTAATTTGTTATCATTAAGAGCTTCAGAGCTCTCAGTAAGTCTATTATCAGATTTTTTATTTTTATTATTTTCATTAAGAGCTTCAGAACTCACAGTAAAATAGGCATTTCTGCCATTAGAACTCACTTCAAAGTTATTTGTTTTTGAGGTACTCATATAGAGTATTCCTCAAGGGCACTTTGTTTGTTTGTTGTTGTTTTTGTTTACGGTTTTTTTGTTTTTGTTATTTATAACTATGTAAAAAAATATTAGCAACGCAAATGAAGCTTAATTTGTCAAAAACAATATGTATTCCGAATATTTTTTTCGTTTGATTTTTTTTTTTGTTTAGTATGAAATAAAAACTCCGCTAAATCGACTGTTCACTATGAATGTACAACGAGAACTGAATGCTCATTACCTAAATGAGCAGCAAATAAACTCACGGAAATCAACTACATATTATCAACTATCAACATACCATTAGAATAGAATAGGGGAAAGATCTCGTCCAAAGACCGGCCTTACGACATCTGATGGATCTTTTATTCCATATCAACATACCATAGATTTAATAATGATGCAAATGAAAAGTTTTGATCTTCTAAATTTACTTTATATGTACATAGAAAAGATATTTAATTACTAAATATAAAATTATATCAAATTTGTGTTAAAAAAAATTAACAGTTCAGTTTCAATTTTTATTATTTTTTTATTGATTAATTTTAAAAAAGTTTAAAATTTTAACAATTACAATGTTCGAAATTTAGCTTGTCGAAAAAAAATACCTATGTATGTATATTCTCAAATTGATCAACATCCAACAATAGTTTCCAAACTTAATTTTAACATTCATCATAAATCTATTTTATTTGTTATGTTTAGGTGAAGGTTCCAAACCTTTATTTGCTCGTGATGACATCGCTGTTAATCAAACAATTATTGATACACACTGCTCAACTCATGACCAAAGCTATGTATGCAAATCGCAACGGAAAAGTCCTTCAGCTGTAAGTAATTTAATTTTTCTTTATCTAATCTTTGTAGTTTCTAAAATAAATATAGAAATTAAAGGTCGTATAATTTTTAGTACATAAAAGCGATATTTAATGTTATACTAGTTTCTTTATTTCTTTAAAAGCAAGATCTATTCACAAGCTTTTGGAAATGGTCTTGCATCGTAGTACATTGATACATATTTACAAAACGATGTAGTACAGTGATGTGAAATGAATTTTGCATCTCAAAAATCAAAAACAAATTTTTAGAGAACTTTTTACCTCAAGGGTAACAAGTTTTTTTTCAAAGAATTGTTTTACTAACAAATTTATTTATATGTATTTTAATAAAGAGAAGTAACACTTATGCAATGACTGGCTACTAGTAGCGCTAGGCTTTTACCTTCTTTTTAGGAGAGGGATAGTGATAGAGAAGACCGGTGATGAAAACCCCTTTTTTATTTTTATTGAGAGTAGAGAAAATAAATACATATAATGTACTGTGATTATAGATTTTTTAATTTTTTTTATTCTAAATACATAGATTGAAATCGGTGCACAATTTTTAGTTTTACATATCCACAATTATTCACGATACTTCATATGATATTCGGTTTTCAAATTTTTCACATAAATAAAGACAAAGATGCGGTTTTGTACAAAAATTACTTAAGAAAGATCTTTCAGTTCATCTAGTCCAAGACTTTGTATATTTTTAAGTTCTAAGCACTGCATACTTGTATTTTTAACAAGGGTCCAATTTTGATGACCTAGAATATACAAAAAATTTCTAAAAAAGAACTTTTTCCTTTTCTCAATTATCTGAAAAGATATTTTCGTATACTAAAAATATCCAAGATCTATAGTCAAAGTCGTTATATCTGTGACATGGAAAAGATCGTTGCAAGTTAAATTTCTATTATAGCCCAGTAAAAAAGAGACTCCAAAAAAGTCATGAAAATGTAGAGTTTACGATGCGGAAGTAGTGCAAATTTCGATCCGATCTAATGATTTTTACATAGGGTTGTCACTGCAAGAAGTTCTCTTTTTCGATGCCTGGTCAGTGAATTGGAAGCGATATTAAGAAAAATTCCCTTTTTTGTGTTCGATGATAATATTTTCATCTAGGAAAAATGGTAAATAGTTGCCTTTTTTAACAATTCATTTCTTTTTATACGAATTTAAGCCCGAAACAGTGTTTTCATGTAAATTTAAGAAAATAACTTTTAAATTTTAGTTCATAAATTTCTTTAAAAAAATAATTTTTTTTTTAAATTTTGGTGAGTATTTTCTAACACTATGGAGGAGTTACAAGGTTTTGTGTGACTAAAATAAGCTTCTACATGGTTTTTTGCTCACTCTCAGCAAATTAAAAATATCGATTTTTTGGAAGCAATGAAAATGTACTTCCGCTAGAATGACTTCCATTTTTTTCACTGGGAGTTTGTGGAATCAAAATTAACTAGAAATCACATTCGATATGCACATAATAGGCATAGAAATGTTTTTTATCCGACTGCGGGATGCAAAGCAGGGTATTGTGTTTATCAGGTTATGTATGTGTGTATGTATGTATCAGAGATCAGCAATGATGATCAGTAATCAATCAGTAATCAATGATCAGTAATCAATGATCAGCAATGTTTTTGCTATTCATACTGACTCGTGAAATTTTAAATATAAATGCGTAGACATGGTTTAAACTCAACTACTCTAATGTAAACACACTCTCAATGACATGAATTTATAAATAAGTTGAAATAAACATGAATGCGACGTTGACATTCATATTTATACCACACTCACACTTACAAAGCACTTCAATTTGTTTTTTAATTTCAGGAAAGTACTTCAACTACTCGCGTTGATTTAACTCATTTAGCTCATGTACATATGTGTGTTTATTTAAAAGTTTAATCATTAAACAGTTTGCAAGTAGTATACAATAGTAATAAATAAAGTTGTTTTCCAATTCCAGCAGAAAAAACAAACAACAATAAGCAACAGAGAAACAAAAACACAACCTCATAATGAGAACTTTAATGTTCGTATTCGAAGTTCGCATTGTCAGTCATACTTATTTATTTTGCACCTTCCATAGGCATTGAGTTAAGAGAGTCGAAATCAATAACGTAAAAATGTTGCTATGTATGAGTTCGATGCTCACATCAAACTTTCGAGTGATTCGCTTCATAGACAACATTGCAATAAATATGAGCGTGCATTGTGTACATTTAAATTTTAAGTCATATTTAATTAACTCTTTTCACTTTTTCACTACTCATTTCTATCCTCTGGTATGTATGTGTGTTCCTTTGCGCCAGTATAAACCGAATGCGTGGACCGGTTTTGATTATTCTTATATCAGTCGATTTGTCCTCATCCTGGTAGTCTCATTACAGATATGACAGTAGTCAAAACTCAATATGGCGGCCAACAATCTCCATTTTGTAAATACGAAAAATATAAATCTGCGAACTAAATATATCAAATTGAGTATTATTCGACAGGTATTTTATAATCATGTCATGATTTTTCCTTTCAAATTAATATTTAGGATATTTAACGGTTCGAAGTTGGTCGCAGTCGTGTTTTTTGATTTTTTAATTACTAGTTTATAAATTTTCCTTGTTAATATTTGCAACAAATACGACAAAAAAATAGCAAATACGAAAAACATAAATAATAATAATAATAATAATAATAATGAAATTAAATTTTAAAGGATACTTCTTCAACGGAAAAATGTCACAGCGAAAATGAGGAACATTACTCCCCTACATCTAGTCGACGTAAGTCTCCAGTGAGGTCAAGATACAATGACAAACCAAGTCAATATCGCGACAAACGCGTATATAAACCACAGACTGACAGATACAAAAGAAGAGATAGGACCAAATCTCCTTCACCATCGCGATTGAAAAATAAGCCGCCCGAAAAACTTCCTTATTATCGTGATGAAGTGCGAGAAAGAAATCGTTTAAGACGTTTACGCTCTCGTAGCCCCGATCCATCGGATGGGGAAAAAGAGAGTCCAATAAGAAAACGACGTGCTGAAACTCCACCAAGAAGTCGTTCGACGAGAAGGGAGCGGCATAGTAGACGTTCGACGAGCAGAGAGCAGCATAGTAGACGTTCTCCATTTCGCAGTTTCAGAAAGAATTATAGAAGTCATAGACCGCCAACGCCTTCGAGAATACGAATTAATCAAAGTCATGAGCATCACAAACATACAGATAAGGATCTTGGCAATGGACACAATGAAGATTCAAATGCTGTTGCTACTACTGTTATTCCTGCTACACCCCAGTATATTCCAATAGCAGTGGCTGTGCCAGCTGATTATGCTGCTTATTCATTCGTATGTTTTTTATTTTTTATTCATTGGCCTTTGGATTTGTACATTTGAAATTTGTTGCATGAAGTTTTTTAGGATGCGGTAGAAAAACGGAAGAAAAGTTTCTTAAATTCAAAAGTTGATTGAGAATTGCAGAAACCAAAGGTCACATGTTAATCGAACGTTACGAAATGTCCATTAGACTTGTCGCCGCTGGTATCAGATTTTTTTTAATTCTTAAAAGATGAGTTTTGCTACCATAAATGCGGTCTTGATTTTTTAGCTCGATACGACGGTGCCTAGTGGGGCCTAAAGTACCCGATATAACGTAGGGATTTTGTAAAAAAGGAAATAATTCTGCAGTTTCTAAACTAGCTGTCTGATTGTTATGAAAGTTCACACTGCATTTGAGGAGGTGTCGCTGAGCTTAAGTCTCGAATTTGGACTATATACAGTCACTCCATAAAGTGATTGCTCATCACTGACTAATATTTTATTTATTTGATTTTTTTTATTTGCTTTTGAATTCTCGGCAATTTCCAAAAAAAAATCCAAAATCCCAAAAATTTAATTTTTTCAGTATTTTTGCTTTATTCTTATTTTTCGCCGAACACAATTAAGATTTTTATAAATATCTAAAAACATATCTTGTCTTAAGGTGGCATACTAATTTTTTTTTTGTATCCAGTTATAGAATTTGAAGAAAAAATGCGTTAAATATGATATTTATAATTAAAATAGTTCTATTTCTAAACGATCTGGTTCCATCAATATCGAAAATGTTGAACAAAAAATTTCTTTGTAATATTTCTTATAGCATTACCTTTTGAATAAATAAAAATATGGAGTAGGAATTTTTAGATTTTTTTTATAATAGCGAAATAATTAACCCACTTTTTTGACAAAAAACTGCGAAAATTGACTTTTTCAAAATTTCAACTTTTGACTTAATTGTGATTTTGATACCAAATTTTTTTCATGTTGCAAATTTTATTCCGTATTCAAAATGAGTTTTATTTTCTAAATCGAACAAGATTTGACTTGTCCATTAGCAGAACAGTGAACAAAAGTTGGTAAAAAACGCCAATTTTTTTCCTAATATTTCCTAAACTGTAAGCGAAACCCATAAATGTACGAGACTTTTTTTAATTCTTGGATAGAAGAAAAAACACTTGAAAAAGCCTGTTTAATCAGATCAAAAACATCAGCTTGGCATCGGTTTTAATATTTCATTAAGCTCTGTGACACCTCCTAAAATTTTGTATGCAATTTCATAATCTGACAGCTAGTTTAGAATTAATTATTTCTATATTTATGATTTGAACGGGCTAAAGTTTATTTCAAATTTTTTTTTTACAAAATCCCCACGTGTGTATCGGGTAAGAGCCTCATATTTTAGATAGCGCACATAAATATACATATGTATGTATGAATATCAATTAAAGAAAAAAATTTTGCGACCAGTTTAATGTACATAAGTATATTTTTAAATACATACATATATTTTTTTTATTTTTAGCCCGGTTGGCCATCCCCACAGCCTCGTTGGCCAATGATTCCTCGGATGAGACCTCCGCATCAAACACCATTTATTGGCATACCACCGACTTTGCTATACACACCAATGACAGCACAAAGGCATAATATGAACAATTACCAAGCACGGTCGAAGACAACATCAAGCTGAATTTCGCAATAAACTTTCTTTAATAAAATTTCAATATGCCTGATATTCTTTGAAACTGTACAGAAAGAACGGACATGGGAAAAATAAGGCAGTAAATTATAAACATACATACAGTAGTGGTCAAAACATTTGGAACTGAAGCAGCGGTCAGGCTCTTCAAATATTCACCACGCTCCATGCTTTTTTTTGTTGCCGAATTTTTAGTATAATTATTCTTTTTTTATTGCTTTTTCGTGTTATTAATAAAAGATCATAAAATAATAAATGACAACAACAAAAACAAATTTTTTGTAAGAGAGAGTTTGCATTTAGCTGTTCAAAACATTTGGAACTGTTATTTCTCATTCTCAAATTAACAAAAAAAATACTAGCAAATGTTGAAAAGTAACGGTAGTCACATTTCTTTTACATATTTTGAGTTTCTGGTGCTTACACTTTATCAAAAAATTTCACATTAGTTATTCAGCTCTATAAGAATAAAGTTATTTTTGAAGAGATATTTGTGCAACGAAATTTTTAAGCAAATGGCGGGCAACAAATACAATTCTGAGTTTAAATCAAAGATTTTAAAGGATTATCGCAATGGAATTTCGCAAAAAGAAATTGGGTTAAAGTATTCCATTCCAAAATCAACAGTTTGTCGAATAGTCAATAGAGACAGTATCATTACGGTGCACAAGGGAGGAAGACCACGTGTTACAACTGTACGAGAAGATAGAAAAATCAAGAATTTTTTCATGAAATACCCCAAAGCTGTTCCTAGAGAAGCGAAAACAGAGATTCCCATTGATGCTAGTCTTTCAACCATAAAACGAAGAGCGCGGGAATATGGTCTCAAAAGCTATAAAAGTACCAAAAAACCTTTCGTATCCGAAAAAAACAGAAAATGTCGTCTTAACTTCGCCCGAGCACATTTGAATTGGACTCCACAACAGTGGAAAACAATATTATGGTCTGACGAGTCTAAATTCAATCTCCGAGGATCGGACGGAAGAGTAGGTGTTCGAAGACCACGAGGAGAAAAATTCAACCCCAGATACACGACAGCCACAGTGAAACACGGCGGTGGAAACATAATGGTGTGGGGATGTTTTTCGGGGCAAGGGATCGGACCAATTCACCGCATTGATTGCACAATGACAGCAACAATATACAGAGACCTTTTAAGATTAATTATGCTTCCATATGCTGAATGGGAAATGCCACTTTCTTGGACATTTCAGCACGATAACGACCCAAAGCATACTGCGAAGGTTGTCAAAGCTTGGATGGAAGCAAATAAAATTAATGTGATGTCGTGGCCACCTCAATCTCCTGATCTCAACCCGATTGAGAATATGTGGATGATAGCGAAACGCAGTATTGGGAACAGGGCCTTCCGTAATGGTGATGAACTTTTCCAAGAGTTGGAAAGGCATTGGAAATCAATCCCCTTGGATTATATTGAGAAACTCATAGCCTCAATGCCCAAAAGATGTTCAGAAGTGATAAAAAATAAAGGATATGCAACAAAATATTGACCACCTGAAGTTGCTCCCTTATGTTCGTTTAATAATTCCTAGATCTCCATATGTTTTTAAGAATTGAAAATTTAATTACTTTATTAAAACAAGTTTTTTTTTACGTTTTAGTTTTTGAAAAAGGTTTTATTTTAAATATGTAGTGAAAAACATCTAAATATATCGAAAAAACTTAAAAAAAATTATTAATTTAGTTTTATATTTATCATATGAATGATTCTTCAGGATATGAATTTGGTTGCAAATGTTTTGACCACTACTGTATGTACGTACAGGTTAGGAATAAACTTTTCAAATAATTTTTTGGAGTTTGAGGACACTTGGCAAGAAATTTAAAAAATTGTGCTAATATGTAGGGTGCTAATAAATATATTTATGCAAAAAATAAAAAAGTAATTTATAACTATAATAACAACAATAGTAACAAAAATATTATAAATACATGAAATAATGCGTGGAAAATGCTTGAGGTAGTCAACTTTTTTTGAAAATTCTGTAATTTGAATAAGGTCTAATATACATATATTAATACATCCGAAATCCGAAAGAATCTAAGGAAAATTTAAAACGACGCTGTTGAATTAATTTTACGTCATGCATAATAATCTTAATTTTATCTCTAGTTAAGAATAGTAATTTTTGGTAAATATTTTAGATTCTTTCAGATTTAATGCCAACTGTTACCCGGAAAAAAATTTGCTTTATTTACATAGATAGGCATGTCCTTTTCTTCTTTTGTAACAACTTCGACTTTAATCACAAATTTCACTAAAACTAAAAAGAAATTAGTCGGCTAGGTTCTATATTGGTAAAATGAAATGAAAGTGAAATTTTCTCTCGGTTTGTGTACTGAATTTCGTAAAAATTATTTAAAAAGTAAAATTTCGTTTTCAGTTTGTTTCAAATGAAATTGAAGTGTTCTGTAATCCAATTTCACTACAAAAAAAGTAATTTGAAAACGGCAGGAAACAACATTGTGAAAGATAACAAAAATTTATTTTATTTATTTATAAGATATCTTAATATACTCAGGATACCTTTTATACCTTTTATATTTATATATATATATATATATATATATATATATAAATATATATATATATATATATATATATATATATATATATATATATATATTTATATATATATATATATATATATATATATATATATATATATATATGAAAAAATACGACAATGTAAGCAAATAAATAACACTTTTATATAAAATCTTTTTTTAAACGATTTTTTTTTGTGTTTTAAAGGAGTAAGCACAAAAACCTTGGACAAGAGGAGGAGTTGCTAATATATGCATATGGATAAAAATCCGGGATTAGTAAAGGGCTTTATAAGTGATTTCTCCATGCCTTTCTTTCATGCCTTTAGACATTTTTAGCGAGCTTGTGATTTATTCGCGTTTTTTCCCAGTTTATTTTATTTTGGCGATTTCTAATGAATTTCAAGACTTGTTTCCGATTTTGCAACTTCTCGCGAATTTTGGAATTGTTCGCGAAGCGAGTTGTTGCAGTTTTTGCGAATTTCAAACAGTATTAGACATTGATTGCCATTATTCAGCGACGATGAATAATATTTTTACACAAGATGTAACACCTGAAAGTGAGTTTAGCATGGGTGGTTACAATAACTATACAGCTGGTGAAGCTTTCATCCAAGGTTTGGCCGGATTAGTCAATCAAAGCGATGTTGAGGTCATGATAAGAGCTGTAATTTCGTGTACATAGATTTTTATATTTTCCAGTACATACTTACAGTGTATCACTAAAGTGAGTATGCAGCGATTTAAATAATTGGAATGATTAAAAAAATGGCTTAATAATTTAAATAAAAACATAAAAATGTATTTTTTCATTTATTTTATATGGGATCTTAAGAAAAATAACAAAAAGTAAAAATATTTCTAATGCATTATTGATTAATAACAATATAATAAACAAAATGTTTGGAATTCAGGTCACAAAGTAAGTATGCAGTTCACAAAAATTTGCACTATGATTGAATTTCTCAAGTCAGACTTATATTTAGTATTTTGTTGGATAGCCCTTGGCCTTTTTGACTGATTTCAATCTTGATGGCATAGATGCGATAAGATTTTGGGTAACGGAAGGTGGAATTTTATTCCACTCCTCAATTAGTGCAGCTTTTAGGGTGTCTTTGCTTGTAATGCTATGACTTCTGATTTTTTTTTCGAGATAATTCCACAGATGTTCTATTGGGCTAAGGTCAGGTGACTGGGGCGGAGTTTTTAACTGTTTTGGTGTGTTATACAAAAGCCATTCTCTTACAATATGGGCTGTATGTTTAGGATCATTGTCCTGTTAGAATACAAATGATGGGCTGACTTCCTAAACGCAAGTTGCAATTCATATTTACAATGCATACACTTCGTAAAAGCATATGTAAACTTTCTGGCAATGTCCAATGTTCCTAATCGTTTGGCAACTCATTTTAATGAGTATCAGTTGTCAAAATCGTGCATCATTTTTATTTTGTAGGCAAACATATGTATGAGTTGCATAGCGACGTTCCTAAATGCCGATAAAATGCAAAAAATGTCTACGCAGCGCAAGTTTGCTCTTAATACATGCTTAGCATTGCACACGCATTTTATTAAATTGTGAATTGCAACTTGCGTTTAGGAAGTCGGCCATGCTGTTAGTCCCAATTTAGCTGCACTGTGATGTAAATTATTTTTTAAAATGTTCAAATAAACCATCTTATCCATTATTTCTTCGATAATCACCAGATTTCCAACACCTGCTGCAATACAGCCCCACACCATAACAGATCCACCACCGTGTTTTACTGTGGCAGCCATATTTTTTGGATCGAGCTCAGTGTTCACTTTTCTCCACACTTTTCGACATCCATCTGAGCCAAAAATATTATATTTACTTTCATCGGAAAAAATAACTGATTTCCAGAAATTTTCATCATTATTTTCATACTCCCCTACGAACTCTAACCGTTTTCTTCTATTGGTGCTGTTTACAAATGGCTTTTTGCGGATGTTACGGCCATGGTAACCAGAATTATACAGCACCCGACGAATGGTTTGCGGGTTACAGGTTTTTCCACTCTCTTTTTCAATTTCTGCCATTATTTTTGGAGCGCTCATCTTAGGATTCACTTCTACTTTTCTTGTGATAATTCGTTTCTCCCTGTCATTAAGTCTTAAACAAGCAAACGATGGTTTCAAAAGACACTGCAAAGTTTTGGCAGATATGAAAAAGGATTTAGATTATATATTTCGAAAAATACGTTCAATTAAACAGAAGTTAAGTGTTCAATATGTCATAGCATACGGTGATGCCCAGCCACAAAGAAGTAGTTTGGCTGAAGAGGCCGAAGACGAAACTGAAGGCAGAAGCTACAAATCTGAGGAATATACACAAGTAGGTGGTCAAAATGTATCAGCATGCTCAAAAAATGAAAATGAAGTCGATCAACCTTGCTCTTCGACGACAGTTGAATATGTCCAAATGGAGGAAGCTGTCGACAATAGCAAAACAATAGAGAATGATTTAATCAAGAGGGTGTGTTCCATTGAGACCACAAATCCGAATGATTCTTCCGATTGCACATCTGAAGATACTGGATAAAACTAAGGTGTAGATACATAAATATAATGTACATATGTACACACATACATACCTATTTAACAAATTTTTTCATGTGATATATCAATTAATAGGTGTGTACATATGCATACATACATATGTTTGCATTAAGAATAGTTTCTTAATTTTATTTATATTCGTACTTATAGGTATATACATGTGTATGTATGAATTTGAATGAAAATGGCTTAAAAATAAAGAAGTTTATTAGTACGTACACATAGTACGTACATATATTTTTAAATTATATGAATTCATAAAATTATCTGGTATTTGTATTGTTTTGGTACTTTTGAAATTAATAATCTGCCGTCATAACTAAGAGAAGCAAATATTCAAAGATCAACATTACTCCATTCAACACAATATACTAAATCTTCATGTTGATCAAAAGTTTGTAATAGACCATCACATAAAAACTTTGCTCGTGTTTCTTCCTTAGAAGTATTTGAGGTTTCTTCAACAGCTTCCGAACTTACTGAGCCTGCACATGTCAGCAGGACTTTGCAATCAAAGCTAACTGGTCGTGGAATGTATTAAATCGTACTGACCAAACCCAATGAGCATGGTCGTTGCGCACAAATACTGGTTCTTTTGGCAAACGACAGTCCCATATTTTAATAAAACCATCATCACCACCAGTAACATAATGACACTGTTTATTGGGGTTCCAATCAATATCGGGAACCAACTGACCGTGTGCATCATCTATAGACCACGACATATGTTGAGGGTCGCGAATGTCGTAGGCTTTAATATTTGTATCATGTAGGGCTACAAATTGGTTACCTTGATGGTGGTAGGACCATTTACCAGCATTAAAAGGATTGATATGTTTGGAGGCAGAGCCGGTTCCCGAAATTTCAGCAATTTGCTTATTTTCTGCTTCTCCCCGATCAAACAAAATTATTTTGTTATCAACTACACAAGCAATAGTGTTTTCATCATTAGGATGGAATTCTACACTTTTCACCTTCTCGCCATGGTTTTCTGTATTTAATACTTCAACTTTATGCCATGGAAAAAACTCCAACTTTACTCCCAGGTCTCCACAGTCGTCTTCCCTGTAAGATAACAAAGCAGCTTTGGTCTTAACGCTGTTTCCATTTTGCTCATTAAAGCATGTAGCGATTTCGTATAAATTATGAGGATTTGCACTTAATTTCCATACTTCACCCAATGCATGCTCGAAAATTTTCGAATTTATTGATCCCTTTTCTTCGTTATACTCTACCAAATGTACTTGATTAGTGGGTTTTAAGGAATTTGTAGCAATAAAGTATCTAACTTCATTAGCTTCACCTAGTTGTGGCACTAATGTTCTGGCCTGTCAACATTTAAAAGATATATTATTTATTTTCTTTATAGAAAAAATATTACTTGTAATTCTAGGCCGTAAATTAATCCATTTAAATCATCCATTTAAAAGGCAGAATTAAAGAGATGTATTTATAATGGGTATATAGACCAAGCTGAACCACCAGCAAATAAATTTCAAATGAGATGTATTTATTTTATTGTAATATATTTGTTTGTTTGTAGTTCAGGTTACTTCGCCAACGAATCCAGCGCAAACCCTGGTGAAGATTTATTTGGCCTCGAAGACAAGCTTCATAACGCCATCGCCAATTACGGTGTAGACACCAGAAGTATTCAAAAATGTGTAAAAGTATTAAAATATAATAAAAAAATTTGATTATTGAAAGAAACTATGGTTAAGTGATAGTATGTTGATTAATTTCTTGATAATTTTGATGAGCTGAGCAAAGCGTTATAGTCTTATGCCAATGGCCATAATCAGGTCCACAACCAGCCATACAGCCCCTGTGCCTTCCGCCGAAAGAAAAACAGTCATATCGCCATACCCCCTAAGTTGGGGTACTCTTGATCTCTGCGAGTCGTACTGCGGGCATTTAAAAACAATATGTGATATGTCTTCGATGATTTTAAACAGTGAAGCTTTACAAAAAGTATGGCCAGTCTAATTTTTCGAGCATGATTATGTACCGGCCCTGGTGGATTTACTACGAACCACGGTGTACCCGTAAT
The DNA here is from genome assembly GCA_905220375.1 of Tachina fera. NCBI lineage: Eukaryota > Metazoa > Arthropoda > Insecta > Diptera > Tachinidae > Tachina > Tachina fera. Next base: position 45,958 of record LR999968.1, on the reverse strand, counting down.
GCTGGGAAATAACCGACCATATGAAACCCCTTTCGTCTGTCTTAGTAAGTCGTATTCCCTTTGCCAGTCTGTCAAGAGTGTCGTCTCAATTCGCTTAATGGCATCGTGAACGGGCCATTTGACCGCAACGTGAACGCCGTCGTTATGGGCCGCCCTAGCAGCCGAATCTGCAATTTCATTGCCAGCAATTGAAGCGTGACCAGGTATGTGGTGGAATTCAAACGATCGGCATTGTGTCCTGTTTATACAATCCAAAATCTCGCTTACGATGTAATTAGGATTATTCCGTGAGAATAGTCCGTGAGAATAGCAACTTTCGAGAAACCATATTGTGCCGCAAATCCCACCGCCATTTTAATAGCCAGTCATTCCGCTGTGGTGGAAGATAGGCCCATGCTGGTGCTGAAACGTTGAGTATTGTTTGACCTGCTGTGGCGAAACGCAAAAGCTGTCGAGTCACCAATAACTGACCCATCCGTATAGATAATTTCAAAATCTGCCTCTCTTAAAGTCTGCAGTTTGTGGGCTGTAAGTATTCGAATTACTTCGGCGTTTGTTGATTGTTTATTTGGAACTGCCTTATCGAAAAAATCCAAGTGAAATTTGATCCTGTTATCTGCTGGGCTATGTTGCTTAATGCCAATGTTCATGAAAATCTCATTAAATTGATGGAAATGCGAGAAATGCTAGTGTTTATTTCGACATGGTCATGTAAGTCATTTGTAATTGGCAGGTTATAAGTGAAAGCTTTCGCCAGTTCCTTGGCAGTAGATAGCCTGAATCTATACTCTGGGGGTAATTCTGTCGCTATGTGATAGACCACATTAATTGGTGTTGATCTAAGAAGACCCATGCATCTTCTGAGTACGTCGTTCATGAACACCTTAATCTTTTTTAAGGCTAGTTTAGTGATATTCGCCAGTGATGAATCAGCATGTTCGATTTTAGATCTAGTCATTGTTCTGAAAATCAATAACGCCCGAGACGGGTCCAAACCAATGAACCTGTTATTTATAATTTTAATAAAATTGCTTGTTTTATTCAGTGACTTGACCAGGTACGTTGCATGCATAGTAGGGGAATTATTATGGGTAATAATCCTCCCAAGAAATTTAACGTGGTCAATTTGAGGGATTAGCACTCCCGCCAGGGGAATGTTGATGGTCCTCTGCCCCCTGTTAAAGTGTATAATGTTCGATTTTTCAGCATTGAACGAGAGTTGTCGTTCCTTGCAGGCCTCACTAAGCCAATTAAGACTGTTTGCCAACGTGGAGACTGCTTCGCTAAAGTCTCTGTGTGCGCATACCAGGAAAAAGTCGTCCGCAAACTGGAAAAGGGTAATGTTGCCCACCGAGATGCGGTGAAGATCCGCCGTACCTGTACCTTTCTTGATGGCCAATTGTTAATTTTCTGTCTAACAGATAGAATGAAATCCATTTTACGATATGCTGATTGAAGCCGTAGTCCATCAACATCTGACACAGTAATGATGGGTCGGTGTGGTCATAAGCTTTGTCAATGTCCAGGCAAGCGGTCACTACCTGTAGTCCCTTTTTCTTCGCGCCGTAAATAGAATTTAAAACATCGTTGACACACTGATTTGTTGACCTGTTTCGCCTGAAAGCATATGACCTGTCCGGCAGTATACCTCTGGTTTGAATGTGATCCTCGATGTGGAGTTTTATCATGTATTCCATTGTTTTAAGTAAAACTGGCATCAAACATATGGGCCTGTAATTTGACGTGCACGTTGGGTCTCGTCCCCTTTTCAGAATCGGGCATACTTTTGTACTCCGCCATGAAGAGGGAATTTCTCCTTTCGTCCAGCAGTCGCATAATAACAGTAGTAGTGGAATGGCGGTCCTCCGCCACTTAAAATTGTTAAATTGTTAGCTGAAATTGTTAAATTGTGGCTGAAATTGTTAAATTTGGGTAATTAAAATTTGAAAATTCTTAAATTCTTGGAAATTTGTGAAATTTGATACCTGCGAGGGTGGTTCAATAAGTCCGTCCAAATTTTTGTTTACATAAGGAGTTTTTTGTTTACATTAACTTTGTGGGAACGGGTGATTTTTTTTGGGGTAATATTAATTGTGATAACGGGTGATTTTTTTTTGTGGGTGTGGTTTAAGGGGTTTTATAGGATTAAGATTTCTCAAGTGTATATGCCGACGGGAAAATCATGAAAATGATTTTTCCTAATACCAATGGTGAAAATAGTGATTATTAATTTTTCCTAATGCCTACGGCAAAGTATGATAATTTTTCGTAATGCCGACGGCAATGCATGATAAGTTTTCCTAATGCCTACGGCAATGCATTATAATTTTTCCTAATGCCTACGGCAATGCATGATAATTTTTCCTAATGCCTACGGCAATACATGAGTATTATTTTTTTCAAATGCCTACGGCAATACATGAGTATATTTTTTTCAAATGCCGACGGCAAAACACATTTTTATTTTTTTCAAATGCCGACGGCAAAACATGATTATTATTTTCTAGTACCAGAGGGAAAATTGCCAGTGTTGCCAGACTATAGAAATTTGTTGTATTACTATATCAGTAATATCAGAGAAAATAGATTTGATGACTACTACGCGATTCTCATATGAATCGGGAGAATGTTAATTAATTAATTAATTAATAATTAATTAATTAATTAATAAACAATTAATTTAATTATTTTATTTATTTATAAAATGTTCTCTTGTATATGAACGCCCTATACTTGTGTGTGGATGATCCAGCTAGTTTGTCGCTGGTATTTATTCATTTGTTTAAGAAATATAATTGTATGTATGTATGTATGTGTGTATGTATGTATGTATGTATGTATGTGTGTATGTATGTATGTATGTATGTATGTATGTATGTATGTATGTATGTATGTATGTATATGTGTACTTGTATGTATGAGTGAGGATGCTTGTGCGTAAAATATTTTGTAGAATACATTTATATTTTGCAACGTAATCATTTTCTTTGTCTACGATTATTTTAAAGCAGCAAAGTTTCAATTAAGTACAGTCATCAGCAGAGAAACAAAAAGTAAATATGCTGCAAGGATACTGCTACTAATTTTTGTATAAATACGCCAACTTTTCTAACCACCACATCAGTACTTCATTGTATTTACAACCATCATCAGAAATTGTGTTAAAGTGAAATAATAACAATAAAATAATTAAAATGAGTTCTTCAGGTTATCAGTGTGAAAGATGCCATAAGGTATATAAATACCAAAAGTCCTTTTTGGATCATGTCAAAAATCATAGTGTGCAGGATCAAGTGGTCGTAAGCCGGAACAGAAATCAAGAACAACCGCAGACATCTCTTGAAAATTATCAACAGCACCTAAATATGTCTCATCATCAACAACATCCTTCTCTACATCACCCCCAATATCAAGTACCAATGAATTATCAACAATACGGTATGCCATGGAATAACCAGTTTTTCGGATTAGGAGTGCCAATGCAATATGAGTACCCAACTTATAATTATAATCCCGTCACACCAGATAATCAAATGCAGCAGTATTCCAATTTGATGCAATGGCAACCTCTTAATTATCATCAACAAGAGCAGCAGCAACAACAAGCTCAACAACAAGGTGTGGCTATCCATGGAGGGAATTTGTACAACGATGCTATGGACATAAGTTTACCGGAAAGTGATGGAGAAGAAGAAGAAAGAAGAGAAGAAACTCTGCCAACTCCAATGAGGGCTTCACATTCTAGGACAGAAGAAGTAGCAGAGAATGTGAGATGTTTCAAAATATCGAAAGCCTTCAAAAATCATATCGCCACATATGCTATTTTAAACAGAAAGGACCAACTTCTTCTGGAAGAGTTTATGAAGGAAAACATAAATATTTTTATTGAGAGACTTCACATGACTTTGTGTAAGCATTCAATTATTAAATTTCATGTGAGTATTGTGGCGGAGTATATCAAAATTGTTGAAGAAGATTTGGAGTAGTGTGTTATAACACATGTAGCTAAAATGAGTTTGGTGACGAAGGCAGACAACATAACAGAAATATTCCGTAAACAGATTGGGGAGATTTCAACCAAAATGTCCGAATTTGAAGAGCGCGATTCTGGTTGGACTTTATCACGCATAGTCCGAGCAGAAATCAACATCAACAAATCGTCCCTCGTCAAAGGATCAAGTTGGATATTCACACCACAAAAACTAATAAAAAAAATCTTGCATCAATATTGAAAATGATGATGAATACTGTTTCAAGTGGTGTTTGATTGCTGCCATGGATACCACAACATACGATCACCCAAAACGTTGCAGTTCTTATGGTATTCAGGACATTTCAGCAGACATTATTTTTACGCGAAATGTTGAAGTGCTAAATTTCAAAAATTTAAACTTCCCATTAGCTCTAAAAAAAATTAACGTGTTTGAGATGAACAATCCTGCAATAAGCGTTAACGTATTTGGGTATGATGAGGGGACAAATCACATCATTGGTCCCTATTATGTGACTAAGGAAGAGAAAATTACTCATGTAAACTTGCTTCTTTTGGAGAATGGTGAAGTTCATCACTATATTTTGATAAAGGACATATCAAGGTAAGTTAGAAAATTTTACAACACTTTAATTTAATGATACATATACTTGTTTTATATATTTTATAATAGATACATTTTACTAATAAATTTTTAACTATTTTTTATTATTCACAGACTTTTACGAAGTCAGATAACGCAGGATGGACACAAACTGCATTTCTGCAACACCTGTCTGCAGTACACTCATAGCGAGAGTGGAATAAGTCATCATAAGGCTGAATGCGGCAAAATCGTGACAAGTATGCCATCAGGTCCGGATGCAATTCTCAGCTTTAAGGGGCATCAAAGGAAAATGGATGTCCCCTTTGTGGTTTACGCTGACTTCGAATGCATCCTGGAAGATATAAGTGATAAAGTAAGTAATAAAACTAGTTTAATTAAAAAGCACACTCCTTGTGCATTTAGTTATTACATTAAGTGTCTCCATAACAGTAAGTTAGACAAGTTAAGGGTTTATACTGGGAAAGATGCCCCCAAAAAATTTGTATCATATTTAGTTAAAGATTGTGAGGATATTTACAATAATTATTTAGTTAATAATAGGCAAATGTATACTTTATCCCCTTCTGATGTTTATAGTTTTTATAGTGCGGTAAATTGCCATATTTGTCAAAAATTTTTAGGTAAAGATCGCGTTAGAGATCATTGCCACATTAGTGGTAAATATAGAGGTGCAGCCCACAATAAGTCTAATTTAAATTATCAAATTCCCAAGTTTATACCAGTTTACTTTCATAATTATTCAAACTATGACTCACATCTTTTTATTAAAGAACTAGGTGAAATTTCAATGCAGCTGAAAGTACTCCCTCTCAATAAGGAGCTTTATATATCCCTCTCCCAATTTTCAGAAATGAGTGATGGTCATAAGCTTGAAATAAGATTTCTTGGTACAATACGCTTTATGACTGAGAGTTTGGAATCATTAGCCTGCAATTTGTCGGATAATGATTTCAGCACTATAAGGTCCTTATTTCAGTCAGAAAACGAGTTTCAGCTTATTAAGAAAAAAGGTATTTTCCCCTATGAGTACCTAAATTCATTTCAAAAATTAGATGAGTGTCAGCTCCCTTCACGCAGTGATTTCTTTAATAAGTTGAACAATAAGGAGTGTTCTTTAGAGGAATACTCACATGCTGTAGAGGTATGGAATACTTTTGGTTGCAAAACTATGAAAGACTACATGGAACTTTACTTAAAAACAGATGTCCTCTTACTGACAGATATTTTTGAGAACTTTAGAAAAGTTTGTAAGGGTATATATGAGCTCGATCCATGCCAATATTATACAGCACCTGGCCTTTCCTGGGGTGCAATGCTCAAATATACAAAAATTTAATTAGAATTATTGACAGACATAGACATGTACAATTTTATGAAAAAAGGTATACGTTGGGGGGATTGTACAGTGTAGCCAAAGATATTGGAAAGCGAATAAAAAATATTTGGAAGATTTCGATACATCAAAACCATCAGAATTTCTTGTCTACTTAGACGCAAATAACCTTTACGGTTGGGCAATGTCGGAATATCTTCCTCATGGTGGATTCAGATGGTTATCGCAAGACGAGCTGAATCTGGATCCAAACAGCATAGCTGATAATGGAACAGACGGTTATGTACATGAGGTCACGTTGAATTACCCCTCTCATTTACACGACTTGCATAATGATCTTCCTTTTTGCGCTGAAAATAAGAAACCTATGCAAGCGAAGTATAACAAGTTGATAACCGATTTCTCTACAAAGCAATCATATGTGATACACTTTAGAGTTCTAAAACAGTGCTTAGAATATGGCTTAGTTTTAAAGAAAACTCATCGTATTCTAGCATTTAAACAATCTCCATGGTTAAAAGGCTACATTGACTTAAATACCAGACATAGAGCCACTGCTAAAAATGCTTTTGAAAAAAATTTTTTCAAACTACTCAATAATGCAGTGTATGGTAAAACCATGGAAAATGTAGACAAGAGGAGAAATGTTAAAATTGTCAATAGTTGGGAGAAAACGAATCGGAATCATTTGGGGGCCCAAGATTGGAATCAAAACCAAATTTTCATAGTTTATCTATATTTTCCGAGGACCTGGTAGCAATCGAAATGACAAGAGTCAAAACCTGCTACAATAAACCAATTTACTTAGGATTTTGTGTACTCGAGCTGTCCAAATGGAAAATGTATAATTTCCATTACGGGTACATGCATTTATGCTGACATAAAAAATGACATACAAGAACAATTTGATACATCGGACAAACAACATTTATAATTTTCCTCTAGTTAATAAAAAGGTGCTGGGTATGATGAAAGACGAAAATTGTGGAAAAATAATGAAAGAATTTGTCGGGTTGCGATCTAAAATGTATTCATTTAGTGTTCAAGATCAAAATGATGTAAAGAAATCGAAGTAGGTAAAGAGAGCCATATTAGATAAATATAGTTTAGCTACTTATAAAAATTGTTTATTCAATAAGACCAATGTATATGATAGTATGTTAACATTTAAATCTAAGCTACATCAAATATATACTAGTGAATTAAATAAGGTAGTATTAAGTTATGGAGACGATAGGAGAAAAATTAGGTCAAATAACATTAACACATATGCATGGTATCATTTTCGTATTAAGGAAACTAACCCTGAATACGAACTTGACATGTTGCTACATGAGATTGCTAGAATGCAAGAAAATGGTTAAAATTAATTAATTTTTAGTTAATTAGTTTTAAATTTTTAAATTGTATATAAAATCCTATTTATTAAAAGAAAAATTATTGTAAATAAAATCCTATTTATTAAAAGAAAAATTATTGTAAATGAAATCCTATTTATTAAAAGAAAAATTATTGTAAATAAAATCCTATTTATTGTTGTTAAAATTATATAATTTTAATTATAAAATCCTATTAATTTATTTATCAAGAAAAATGATTGTACATATGAAAATAAATTTTTAAGAAAAAATTTGAAATAAAATATTGAAAAAAGAATGAAATATGTGACTGGTGTTTGTTTCTTTAATGGTTTTACTTCGTTGGATCAAAAAATTTTTGTTTTTGCTTATTTGCAAATTCTTGTTTTCATATCGCTTAAACATGCACAGTCTTGTTTTCATATCATTTAAGCATGCTCAGTCTTGTTTTCTTTGAGAAGTTCTGTACAAGAGAAATTGAATTTCACAATATTATTAAATTCCATTAAATTTCATAAAGAGAAACAACCAAGACAATGGAAAATATTTTTCAATTGAGATGAATACCAAAAAAACTTACAAACAGATGATTCCTAATTTTCCTTTAGAAAAAATAATACAAAACGAGGAATATTTTAATAATACAATTTTATTTTATATTTAATTCTTTTGTTTCTTTTAATAATACAATTTAGTTTAATTTTTATTTATTTTATTTATAATGATGGAAACATTTCGTAGTATCCAATTATTAGATCTTCTAATATACTGTTTCGTAAAAAATATATTGTACATATACAAGTATCGGGTCCTTCCTCACACTCAGGATCGTACCAAGGACAGCTTTTGAAGTGCCCTTCTGTGTTGTCTTCATCTTCCATAACTCCATATTCTTCGTTCTCATCCAGCATATTTTGGAAAAATTTTATCATCTCCCAATGATCAGAAAGCCTGAAGCTTTCAAAATCTCTCATAAATTGGTTTAGAGTACGTCTAATTTGGCTCATTTTATTTGCTGATAAATGAATGATGATGAATGTTGGAAGGTTCCTTAAAGACTAATTTTCTCAGTAAATTTTTAAACATCTCTATTCCATTATTCTTTTTAGCACTCTATCTCTCTCTATCCCTTTTTTCTCTATAACTATCTCTTTCTGTCTATCACTATCCAACACTTATTCACTATTTCACCATAATTATTTTTGATTAGTCTTCTTGAAGTCATCATCGCTTCTTTTAATATCATTTCCAGTTAAACATTCAAAGTGAGAAGAACTAATTAAAAAAATGGACTCCACATCAAATCTTATTTCAAAATTTAATGATCTAAACAGCAAAACTTTAATCCACATAAAGGAGCTTGAATCATCAACGAAATACACTATTAAAAATGTGTTACGTGTAACAACTAAATATGGACCAACTCTAAAAGTGGAAATGAATAAACACATAATGTTCCTGCCTAAACGGTATAATATTTTAACAGATGACGATATTAAAGATCTATCCAGTGGATCTTATTGCTTAAGCAGAGAAGGTGAAGGAAATCTAATCGTTGAGAGTGAGCTGAGTGAATTTCTAATTCAAAATTCCCAATTTCCTATTTGGCAATAAAATATATTAGCTTTGTATTTTAAATTATAAATAAAAAGACATTAAAGAGTTTTGTAAGATATAAATGTTTGTGTTTTTATTTAATATTTTCAGTTATTTCATAAAGAAATTTAAGACATAAGTGACCACAGGTAAATGTATTAAAATTCTGATGTTGGTTATAGTTGTATTTTATATTTGTACCAAGATATTTGACTACTTCTGAAGGAGGTTGTAATTTTCCAATCTATAAATTTTCTCATTAAGCTGCTCAATTTGTTCTTCAAAGGATGTTTTCATTTTTTGGATATCTTTTTCAATTTTATAATTTTCTTCTATATCTAATTTTATTTCACGTTGTAGTTCTTCGATTTGCATTTGAAGATCTTCTTGAATTACAGTATTGTCTGCCTTAAAGTATGTTAATAATTTCTCTTCTAGTTTTTCGATTTGAGTTTGCAGAAACAATTTATTGATAACATCGTTTTCCTCCAGAGCTTTTGCAACATTTTTGATCCTTTTGTTTTGGACATCAATGTTGTTGTTCGTATCCACAAATAACCCCAACAGTTTAGGTGCATTTTTCAAAGAAATTATGTTGCTAGTATCGTTTAAATAGTGTCCAAATTTATCAACAGACATGCTTTATATACTTTATTCAAGAATGATAGAAAAACAGATTACGACATCACGCACACAAAATTTTATTCTTCTGCGCAGGTAGGTGAAATGACGTCACGACTCTCAAAAAATATGTCAACATAACAGTGGGGCAAATTATTATTTTTGTTAAAAAAAAATAAAATGAAAAAAAATATTTTATTTATTTATATTACGTTGTTGTGTTATTTAATTTTCTTTTACGCTTATTTATATTTTGGGACATTTCTGCATTAAGAGACCGTATTCTAAAATACATTCTACATCTAAAAAAAAGTCTTTTTACTTCTTCACTTGCTTTTATATTCCTTGCTTCCGCCAAGTGCTTTTCTAAATATCCCTTTGTAGCAAGTAACTTATCCCCATTTAGTTTTACAAAAATTTCATCACAAGATTTTAACGTTTCCATTAAAGTGTTTGATGGAATACTTAACCCACCTTCATTTAAATGTCTAACCCATGAGTATGTCGAGTCCTCTACAGGCTTAGCAACGAGACTGGGATCTTCGTTTTTTAATTTGTTGCAAATATAGCCGGCCAAATTCTCCAAACCATCATAATTCAGGTTTTCCACCTCCTCCTCATAATTTTCTTTTGGCAAATCGTTTTGCTTTATGCTGGGATTAATACTTTTAAGTATTTTACCTTAAGAAATCAAACGAAACTTTAAAAACTGTATGATTTTAAATTGTTAGTTTAAATTTACCTGTTAATGAATAATGTACGTCCTCCAAATCGGTAGTATTGTCTATCTCTACATTTGCATTACTACCCAAGATGCCTTCGTTGTACCCCAAAATATATGACCGAAGTCTATATTTAAATTCTTGACGATCGGGATGGTCGTGAAGACCTCCCTTAGATCTTATTATCCCAAAAAAATTCTCAAGAACATCCTGATTTAGGCGATATGTTAAGACGTTGTCTATATTATAACGATTCTTTAGTTCATCGTGGAGCATCTACAATGCTTTATTTGATTGAATAATGCCTGTGAAATAAATGTTTTACAATAGATACATTTTTTAAAGTTTAAATTAAATGTATGTGTACCTTTTTGAAATGGTAAGAGCGCATTTTTGCCAATCGCACGAATATCTAACATCATTTGCGACATATTATTTAACGTCTCATTTTGTATTCCAAGTGACAAGCCGTATGCGTGTAATCGCTCTCTTGCGTCCTGTCTTGGTACCCTTGAATTCATTATATCAAACCAGTCATTCGTCTAGTAAAAAATTTATAATGGTTTTATTATATTTTAAAATAAAACATCTCATTACCAATTTGAAGAACTGACTGCATTCACTCCAATTTTTATCACTCAAAAATCCTAAACTGGCTGCTCGTGTAATTGATTGAGCAACTGTATGTGAGAACAGCTTCGTAGCCAGTTTAACTTTCTGTCTTTCAGCTCCAGCAACGCTTAGATAATGTACTGATATTTTGTTTGTGATTTTTAAGTCACTAGATTGAAGCGATAAAAGATTTAAAATAATATCCTTTTTAACTTCTTTGCCGTTAATGATAAACCCGTCGTCAATAAAATGGTTTCTTAACAGTTTAATCATATGTGGAACATCACTAAACACGAATATTTTTGTGTCGTCATACAAAAACCTGTAAATTTAAAATTACTTTAATTACCACACAATACATACTTACTAAATATACCACTCACCAGGGCTTATTAAAATCAGCTTCAAGCTCATTAAAAAGTTTTCGGTTCCCACCGCCCAAATCACAAACAATTGCAACAATTTCAAAGCCACACTGCCGCATTGTCTTCACTATATCAAATAATATAATTTTTGTCATTTGGCAATCATAGTTATAGAATATTGGTTGCTTCCATTTTGCTGTCAAACCTGATAATAAAATAGAAAAATTTTAATAAAAACTCTTAAAATTGATTTATATAAATCACCTCTCAACATAGCCACCTGAATATAATTAGCCGGTTCTAACAAAGAGTCTGTTGGCTTGTCGTAACAATACTTTTTTTCGCCTTCATTTCATCAAAGCTTAATACACACAGCTTTTGTATTTTGGACATTTGATTAGCCGCAGACAATATTTTTACAACAGGATCCAAAATACCTGTCGACACATCTAATTTCTGCGACCACCTCTGCAATGTTCTTACGGAGGGAAGCGGAAAGCGGAAAAACAAATTCTCTCCCTGTGGGTCTTTATTGTATCCCGCCGATTGCAAAACTTTATCCAAAGTCTTTTTAGCCCTTTATCATTCTTTGGAAAACTATAAAAAGATAGAGCTAAATTTAAATTAATTAAAAATATGCACAAAATTAATTTTTCACACATTTGCTCACATGATTTTTGACTATCATTTTGCCTGCATTTGCCCACTGCACACTTCATGTTTTTTTTTTGCTTTTGCTTCGATTTTTTTGGCGAAGATTTCGTGCACTTTTTCTTATTTTAAACACTTTATACACGGTTTTTATAATAAAGATTATTTTTTTTTATAAAATAAAACTAAAATTAGTTAAAAAATCCTGATTTTTATCGAAATATAATATATATTTGTTTCGACCAATCAAAATTAATTTTGAATTGCGGGGTTGCCAAGTGTCACATTAGACTTAACCAAGTTTCGGGCAAAATTATTTATTTGTGTATACAATTATGTACTAAGATTTAGATTTTTTCACTTTTTTAGATTAACGGTTTGTTTTATTTATTATTATTTTTATTTTTCAATTAAAATTCATCAATTCACTTTCAAAGACACAATACGACTGATATTCCTTAAAAAATTATTTTCATATCAAACCATAAACACTGACTACCTGAAAAAACGCAACATTTTACAATTACCTTAAAAAAATCTCTGAGGGTGCTTAAATTTATTTTTTTAATAAATAATTGGGAAAAACCAAAAATGTTTTATTGAGGGTATGTTCAGAAATAGATTTCCTACATTGATTTTATTACAGGTAGTTTTTAAAGTGGGAAAAACCCTTTAAAAGTCTGTGTACATGCAATAAAAAACATTGGAATGTTACAATTATTTTCTAATTATATTTTTAAGGTTGCAGGCCAAAAAAAAAGTTGCTTAAATTTATTTTTCCAGGAATTAAGAAAATGCCAAATCGTTTTATTGAAGGTACAGTCAAAAATAGTGTTTCAAACATCAAGCGCTTTTAACTTCCACAATAAGATTACAATGACAAAAACGACCTACATTGCAGTTTATTGCAGGAAGTTTTTTAAAGGGGTTTTTCATGACAAAAAGAAAAAAAAAACAAACATTTGAATTTTATATTATTTTCTATATTTTTAAGGCTTACAGGTCAACTAGAGAAGTAATTGATACACTTTATAAGGCCACACAAATCAACTTGTTAAACATTAAAACCAAATACAGTTAATTAAGCCATTCTCTTATAATTCATTATCGAAGTTCACATATAAATTTTAATTATAAAACATTACGAGCAAAGACTGCTTAATATATTTTAATTACCTGTAAAAATTAGAGTGAATGTCACTCAACTGGACGAAATAGGTGAGCAGGTATATGGAATGGAGCTTTATAATAGTCTCTGAGCCCAAAGTTATTTTGTGACTCAAAATAACGAAAATTAAACAAAAGTCTCAGCGTGAAATAAAACAACCAGTATGGAAATTGGTTGGATATTTATTTGTATTTAATCGGAGGATGAATCTTACCAACTGGACAACGACAAATCAAGAAGGAAGGGTTTTCAGCCGAAATTAGTATCTGCCCCTCATGCATGTTCTTGACATTTCGTTAGGCATTAATTTTATCATAGTGATGTAAGATATGCTGCAAAGATGTATATTTCAGCTTCTATTTATATAGACAAAACTGGGAATTGTGAGGAAAATAGATATGCGGCTTTTGAATAATTTTAATGGCACTTAGGAATTTCATTAAATTAATAATTTTGGCATTACCTTTTACAAACAATTTTTTTAAGACATTTCGCTTACAAAGATAAGAAAACCCTTTAAAAACATTTACTTTTAATTGTTTAACGCTCGCACAAAGTAAAACTATTGGCAAAATTTAAAAGTAGCGTTGCCGTGCAAGAAATTCTTTTTCCACCAAAATTATTCAAAAATTCTACCAAAACGCTTTTTTGTCTACGAAAATCGAAATTTTAAAATTTATTTTGTTGTTAACAGGACCACTGATCCAATTACACTAGTAAGTAAATATAAAAATATTAATCATACAAGATAAAAATACAGCCCTAAAAATTATTGTGGAATGAATGGATTGGCAACCCTTTCTTAGGGGAATATACGTCATCTAGCGGGAAATCATGCGCATGTCGTAATCTGTATTTCTATCATTCTTGTACTTTATTAAAGTTAATGTATTATATTCGCTTCACGTAGCTCTTTAATAATTGATACAATCTCGTTATTGTGATACGAGCACGTATATGTATATCCAACACTAAAATTTATACTCCTACACATAATTTTTTGGTATTTTATGAAACATTAGAGAAAATAGCCCTGGTGTTAGGGCCCATATTTGACAACCAACTTGTATTTTATCTTCATTAAGTTTGAGCGTACTATCACCAAATTTCCATTCATTATTGAAATCTTTATGTGGACCATAGTTTGTATCTAGTTCATTTCTTCCTTCCAAGACTGATAAGTCAGTATAAGTGTCTTCGGAATTGGAAGTCTGCGAGTACAATCATCATCCTCATCATCATTTACAGTATTAGCATCATTTAATGAGATGGTATTATCAAATATTGTTCCTTCTGCTAGTTTCTTTGGTGTACTTGACTCTATCTTGACTGATGTTTTTTCAGGCTTAAGACTTGTATTATTTTCAACTTCTACCTTCATTTTACTTTATTCTTTCATGGACATTCTGTTAATTTTTTTAGAACTGTTTATGAATTCTTTGAGAGGTTCTGTTATAGGTTTAAATGTTAATTGTCTCTTAGTTGTTCTCGTGTATCTATTTCACCAGTCTTTATACTACGAAGCTTTTTCTTTAAGACATTTCTTGTCAACACCAATTGTTTTAAAATTTTCTCATCCATGCTTAATAATAGTAAATAACAGGTATCAGCTATTAGATTAGGTATCAGCCTTTTAGGACCTGGTCTGGTTATCAGATCAGCTTTTTAGGACCTGGTCTGGTTATCAGATCAGCTTTTCAGGACCTGGTCTGGTTATCAGATCAGCTTTTTAGGACCTGGTCTGGTTATCAGATCAGCTTTTTCGGACCTGGTCTGGTTTTCAGATCAGCTTTTCAGGACCTGGTCTGGTTATCAGATCAGCTTTTTAGGACCTGGTCTGGTTATCAGATCAGCTTTTTAGGACCTGTGTCTGGTTATCAGATCAGCTTTTTCGGACCTGGTCTGGTTTTCAGATCAGCTTTTCAGGACCTGGTCTGGTTATCAGATCAGCTTTTTAGGACCTCAGCTTATAGCAAATAGATGTATGATGTTTAAAGTTAGATTAATAACTAAAGTGAATGTTTATCAAGAGTAGTTTATATAGTTATGAAATAGTCAAATTGCTTTCTGTAGCGACCATTGTTTAATTCATTATCTTTGCTTATCACCAAAAATCCAAATTTATCCTTCCAACACTCTCGACAAATTTCTTGGAACTTTTCATAACTCATATCGCTGCCAACATGATCCCTATAAACATGCTTCATATTCGTCTCATCTTGCTTAAACATTATAATAACATTTGCATTGTCTCTTATTAAATGCTTGGGAATTCTAGTATAAGTTTGACACAAGTAGAATGAATCATGTCGCCCCATACAAAAATATGTACGTATATTATTCTGCTTTTCACATGCAACATCATCAAATATCATAATTGAATTAGTTTTAGCTTCGTCAGGTGGAATAACTGATTCATTATCTGTAAATGTATAATATCCCGTTCCTTTAATTGGTGAAATTAGTTTCTTCAGATATTCATATTTGGGGTGATATAAAGATTTTGAGTATAAATAGATGTTTTCAAACTTGAGTCCATTAGGACTTTCTAGTAAGCCAATCATAACATTAGTCTTTCCACAATTTGATGGTCCCACTATTAGAATTGAATAGAATTTGGTAAGAGGGGGCTGTGCTTTATTTTTGAAGTAATGTTCGATGATTCATCAATATTACGAACTAAAATATTTTTATGTTGTTTCACTAACTGCATTTTTGTAACTAAATGCATTTCATAATTGTTACCTCTTATTATAGAAAAAATTAGATAATATGGTTATACGATATCAGAAAACGTTTAGTCATAAAAACACCTTCGTTGGAGGAGGTATAGTAGATAAAATAATAAACGCTCTACCTGTTGAACTTCATCTTCCTGGATATCAGTACCGTGGACCTGGAACAAAACTACAAAAACGTTTAAATCGAGGTGACAAAGGAATTAATTTATTGGACTCTGCTTGTAAAAATCACGATATTGCGTATTCAAAAAATAAGGATTTAAGTACTAGACATAAAGCTGATAAAATACTGGAAAATTCAGCTTGGAATCGAGTTTTA
Organism: Tachina fera; assembly: GCA_905220375.1. Classification (NCBI taxonomy): domain Eukaryota; kingdom Metazoa; phylum Arthropoda; class Insecta; order Diptera; family Tachinidae; genus Tachina; species Tachina fera. Next base: position 29,874 of record LR999968.1, on the reverse strand, counting down.
TCAAAAGATAGTAGTCTTGCTGAAAAATCATTTGCATATATGGTTACTAACGCAATGAAAGCCAACAAAAAATTTGGTATGGGTGTGGAGAAAAATAAAAATGTTAGAAAGAACAAGCTAAATGATAAAAAATTGTTTAGAACATCAATTAGAGCTGCAACAAAAATACTAAAGAATGAAAAGCCATTAGATATTAACTCAGCTATTAAAATTGCACGAAAAACTATCAACAAATCATTAAAAGGAAAAAAATCTCAAATTATAGTACCACGTGTAATACCTGGATTTTTGCCTCTAATACCGATTTTAACTGCTCTGGGTGCAATTGGTAGTCTAACAACTGGAGGTGCTGCCATAGCTAAAGCTGTAAATGCAACAAAGAATGCCAAAAATCAACTTGATGAAGCAACTAGACATAATAGAGCGATGGAATCTATAGCAGTTGGCAAAGGACTTTACTTAAAACCATATAAAAAAGGTTATGGCTTAGTTCACAAAGAAAAATCAAAAAACTCTTAGAGATGCTGCCCAACAGACCACTATCTGATGTGGACCTAAACCGTTTCTCTATAAATATTCCATATTTTAGAGGAGTTTTCATGTTGAATACTCTACCAAAAAGAGCAAAGAAAATTGAATGTGGAATAATCAACTTAGATGTATCAACAGGACCTGGTACACATTGGGTAGCATATTATAAAAACAACAATGAAAAAGAATTTTTAGTGTTGGATATACATATACGTGCTCGTATCACAATAACGAGATTGTATCAATTATTAAAGAGCTACGTGAAGCGAATATAATACATTAACTTTAATAAAGTACAAGAATGATAGAAATACAGATTACGACATGCGCATGATTTCCCGCTAGATGACGTATATTCCCCTAAGAAAGGGTTGCCAATCCATTCATTCCACAATAATTTTTAGGGCTGTATTTTTATCTTGTATGATTAATATTTTTATATTTACTTACTAGTGTAATTGGATCAGTGGTCCTGTTAACAACAAAATAAATTTTAAAATTTCGATTTTCGTAGACAAAAAAGCGTTTTGGTAGAATTTTTGAATAATTTTGGTGGAAAAAGAATTTCTTGCACGGCAACGCTACTTTTAAATTTTGCCAATAGTTTTACTTTGTGCGAGCGTTAAACAATTAAAAGTAAATGTTTTTAAAGGGTTTTCTTATCTTTGTAAGCGAAATGTCATAAAAAAATTGTTTGTAAAAGGTAATGCCAAAATTATTAATTTAATGAAATTCCTAAGTGCCATTAAAATTATTCAAAAGCCGCATATCTATTTTCCTCACAATTCCCAGTTTTGTCTATATAAATAGAAGCTGAAATATACATCTTTGCAGCATATCTTACATCACTATGATAAAATTAATGCCTAACGAAATGTCAAGAACATGCATGAGGGGCAGATACTAATTTCGGCTGAAAACCCTTCCTTCTTGATTTGTCGTTGTCCAGTTGGTAAGATTCATCCTCCGATTAAATACAAATAAATATCCAACCAATTTCCATACTGGTTGTTTTATTTCACGCTGAGACTTTTGTTTAATTTTCGTTATTTTGAGTCACAAAATAACTTTGGGCTCAGAGACTATTATAAAGCTCCATTCCATATACCTGCTCACCTATTTCGTCCAGTTGAGTGACATTCACTCTAATTTTTACAGGTAATTAAAATATATTAAGCAGTCTTTGCTCGTAATGTTTTATAATTAAAATTTATATGTGAACTTCGATAATGAATTATAAGAGAATGGCTTAATTAACTGTATTTGGTTTTAATGTTTAACAAGTTGATTTGTGTGGCCTTATAAAGTGTATCAATTACTTCTCTAGTTGACCTGTAAGCCTTAAAAATATAGAAAATAATATAAAATTCAAATGTTTGTTTTTTTTTTCTTTTTGTCATGAAAAACCCCTTTAAAAAACTTCCTGCAATAAACTGCAATGTAGGTCGTTTTTGTCATTGTAATCTTATTGTGGAAGTTAAAAGCGCTTGATGTTTGAAACACTATTTTTGACTGTACCTTCAATAAAACGATTTGGCATTTTCTTAATTCCTGGAAAAATAAATTTAAGCAACTTTTTTTTTGGCCTGCAACCTTAAAAATATAATTAGAAAATAATTGTAACATTCCAATGTTTTTTATTGCATGTACACAGACTTTTAAAGGGTTTTTCCCACTTTAAAAACTACCTGTAATAAAATCAATGTAGGAAATCTATTTCTGAACATACCCTCAATAAAACATTTTTGGTTTTTCCCAATTATTTATTAAAAAAATAAATTTAAGCACCCTCAGAAATTTTTTTAAGGTAATTGTAAAATGTTGCGTTTTTTCAGGTAGTCAGTGTTTATGGTTTGATATGAAAATAATTTTTTAAGGAATATCAGTCGTATTGTGTCTTTGAAAGTGAATTGATGAATTTTAATTGAAAAATAAAAATAATAATAAATAAAACAAACCGTTAATCTAAAAAAGTGAAAAAATCTAAATCTTAGTACATAATTGTATACACAAATAAATAATTTTGCCCGAAACTTGGTTAAGTCTAATGTGACACTTGGCAACCCCGCAATTCAAAATTAATTTTGATTGGTCGAAACAAATATATATTATATTTCGATAAAAATCAGGATTTTTTAACTAATTTTAGTTTTATTTTATAAAAAAAAATAATCTTTATTATAAAAACCGTGTATAAAGTGTTTAAAATAAGAAAAAGTGCACGAAATCTTCGCCAAAAAAAATCGAAGCAAAAGCAAAAAAAAAACATGAAGTGTGCAGTGGGCAAATGCAGGCAAAATGATAGTCAAAAATCATGTGAGCAAATGTGTGAAAAATTAATTTTGTGCATATTTTTAATTAATTTAAATTTAGCTCTATCTTTTTATAGTTTTCCAAAGAATGATAAAGGGCTAAAAAGACTTTGGATAAAGTTTTGCAATCGGCGGGATACAATAAAGACCCACAGGGAGAGAATTTGTTTTTCCGCTTTCCGCTTCCCTCCGTAAGAACATTGCAGAGGTGGTCGCAGAAATTAGATGTGTCGACAGGTATTTTGGATCCTGTTGTAAAAATATTGTCTGCGGCTAATCAAATGTCCAAAATACAAAAGCTGTGTGTATTAAGCTTTGATGAAATGAAGGCGAAAAAAAGTATTGTTACGACAAGCCAACAGACTCTTTGTTAGAACCGGCTAATTATATTCAGGTGGCTATGTTGAGAGGTGATTTATATAAATCAATTTTAAGAGTTTTTATTAAAATTTTTCTATTTTATTATCAGGTTTGACAGCAAAATGGAAGCAACCAATATTCTATAACTATGATTGCCAAATGACAAAAATTATATTATTTGATATAGTGAAGACAATGCGGCAGTGTGGCTTTGAAATTGTTGCAATTGTTTGTGATTTGGGCGGTGGGAACCGAAAACTTTTTAATGAGCTTGAAGTTGATTTTAATAAGCCCTGGTGAGTGGTATATTTAGTAAGTATGTATTGTGTGGTAATTAAAGTAATTTTAAATTTACAGGTTTTTGTATGACGACACAAAAATATTCGTGTTTAGTGATGTTCCACATATGATTAAACTGTTAAGAAACCATTTTATTGACGACGGGTTTATCATTAACGGCAAAGAAGTTAAGAAGGATATTATTTTAAATCTTTTATCGCTTCAATCTAGTGACTTAAAAATCACAAACAAAATATCAGTGCTTTGTCCAATGCCAAATAGTGATTCATTAACATTACAGTTGCCTAGTACTTCGTCATATAAGTCAGTAATATCATCTCCTTAAGGCTCGTGTTCATCACTTAATAAAGTTATCACTACAGATAAAAGTAGCTCAAAATCCAAGGTACAAGTCGGAATGGACAGATACATAACAGTGGTAAAGCGTGGGCGAAGCCCGAATTCTTCAAAAATTTCATCTGCTCCAAAGATGTCTAGGGATAATAGCGCATCATCTACCAATCGTCAAAATCGTTTTTCATTATTGCAAGTCACCGACGACAAGCCCGCTGCATCATCGCAAAAGTCTTTTAAGCCACCACCTATATATTTGAGAGAGAAAAATTCTAACGCCCTAATTAAAAAATTAGTCTCGGCCATTGGTGAAAACGCATTTCATGTTATTCCAATAAAGCGTGGTAATATTGACGAAACTAAAATTCAAATATACGAAGAAAAAAATTTCCGTAAAATAGTGACTGAATTTGAAAAAAATAAAACAAGTTTTTATACGTACCAGCTTAAAAGTGCCAAAGGTATGCAGATCGTATTGAAGGGTATTGACTCCTATGTTAATCCCGAAGAAGTAAAAGATGCACTCATGATACAAGGATTTAAGGTAAAAAATGTTACCAATATAATAAATAGGGAGAAGATCCCCCAGCCTCTATTTCGTGTTGAATTGGAGCCGAATGATATACAGCTGAAGAAAAACGAGACACACCCAATTTATAGCCTAAAATACCTCTTATACCGAAAAATCACAGTTGAAGAGCCACATAAACGATCAGGTCCCGTACAGTGCCATAATTGCCAAGAATATGGCCACACAAAAACATACTGTAAATTACCCACTGTTTGTGTTGTGTGCGGCGAATTACACGGCACTGCTAGTTGCAATAAGCCAAAAGATCAAAGTGATAAAAAATGCAGTAATTGTGGAGGTAATCACACCGCTAACTACAGAGGTTGTCCTGTGTACTCTTTTGTCAAACAGACTATGGTGCAAAAACCCAAATTAGCTCCATCTCAATCAGCAAACGCTTACTCCGCAACTTTTGTGCAAAGGAGCCAACCAGTTACTTCTCGTGTATCGTATGCCGATGCTGCTAGAACAAATTCTATTCCCGCACAAAATGTTCCACCTCCAAATAATTCAACAAATGCAAACTCAAGCTTTAACTTTAGTCGCCTTGAAGCTACTATTGACAATTTGGTGCAAACTATAAACAACTTTACAACAAATATGACTAACATGATGCAAGAAATGCTGAGAATGCAGAATACTCTGCTTCAAGCATTAATTAACAAGCCATGAACACGTTAAAAATATGTTTCTGGAACGCAAACGGCATTCGCCAACATAAAAATGAACTTGAGCACTTCCTTACGGAAAAAAGTATTGATATAATGTTGGTCTCTGAGACACATTTGACTTCGAGAAGCTTTTTCAAAATAAATGGCTACACTATGTATGATACAAAGGACCCTAGAGGGAGAGCATGCGGTGGATCTGCAATTCTAATTAAGTCAAGACTCAAGCACTATATCCTTGACAACGTTAGTGAAGAATATATGCAAGCTACGAATATTTTTGTAGAAAATTTTTGTTCTAATTTCGTAATATCATCAATTTACTCACCTCCCAGATTTTCAGTTACCGAAGATCAGTATGAGAAGTTCTACAAATCGCTTGGATCTTGTTTCGTGGCAGCTGGAGACTACAATGCAAAGCATACGTACTGGGGATCGCGCCTTTTAACACCTAGAGGTCGAGCTTTGTTTAATACAATTTCAAAAATGGGCTTAGATGTTATTTCGAGTGGGGAGCCCACTTATTGGCCTACTGACGTACGAAAAATTCCAGATGTTATTGATTTTGGCGTAACGAAAAATATTTCTAGGGATTTAATTAGTGTTGAAACTTCTCTAGATCTCTCCTCCGATCACTCCCCCACTATCGTTACAATTTGTAACCCAATAAGAAGTGACTTACCTCACCCATATACGAAGATGACCAATCGTGTTAATTGGCTGGGATTCAAAAAATATCTTAGTAGTCATTGCACGGAAAATATTGCGTTGAGAACACCCAATGACATTGAAACTAATAGCCTGTTTGTAGAACGCGACAAGGGCGAGTCACGACGAGCCATTTCATGGACGACTACGTAATGAAAAGCGTTTGTATAACGCGACTCGACTTTGTCGTGCAGCTTACGTTAACTCGCCCTTATGTCAAATATGTACTAAATCGTACTGTTGCCAACATGTTCGAAAATAGTTTTAGTTTTTATTTTTTCATACAAAATTGTGTTTTCAGCTAAAAAAAATGGTAACCCTATTCTTGAAACACAACTGACATGCACAATAAATAAAAAATAAAAAAAGTAAACAAATCGTGTATGAAAATTTTTTAATTTTGTTTATAGAGGTATTTGTATAAAGGTAAGTACTCCAAAGTGGTTTATTAATTTTAGTAACTGAGTTTCATGTAAGTGATGTACATACACAAATGTATGTATGAAATACATACATACATATGTGTATAAGCATGTACTCATGCAAAGAAACACAATAATGGTGAGAATCTGCTTTGTTCAATTTTCAGATGCGCAAGTGTCCATGCTGAAAAGAAAGTACGTGGCCTAACAATGGCTAGAGCAGTACTATGAGGAGATGCAACTAATAATATTGGCAAGTTGGTAAGTAAAATTTAAGCATTAATGGTCAGGCATTATTTGAAACAAAACCTTTGTTTATTTTAACTTTTAGCTCGCACATCCGGAACAAATGCAGTTTAGCGAAGCAGCTCCAAACAAAATAAAAAGTAGCCTATGTGCAATTTAAAAGTAAAAAGAAAATATTAAATAAAAAAGTTGGTGTCGACGCTCTGAACTTTCTATAGAAAACTTCCAAACAAAGTTTTCCTGCATTGCATTATCGCTTTTTACTTAATTTTCTTATATTTTTAATTTCCTATGCGATAAGTTATAAAAAAATTTGTTTGCAAACTATTATTTTATTTAAAGATATTTTATAAATTGTATTTAAGGACAAAATTAAAATAAATGTGAACAAGTGAACATATGCACATATTTAACTCCTGACCAAAAAAGGGGTGTTATAAGTTTGTAGTGTGTCTGTGTATGTGTGTCTGTACGAGTCCACGTATAGACCAAACGGCTGGACCAATTTTTACTTATTTTTTCAGTTTGAAAAGTGACTTGATCGAGAGTGTACTTAGCTTTGTTTGAAGAAAATCGGTCTAGCTGCTAAGAAGATACCACATCTTTTCTAAATATATGCTTTTGAATGTGTGTGTATTTGACGCCGTAGCTCCCAAATGGCTAGGCCGATTTTACTATTTTTGTCGTTTGAAACCCAACTTGAACGTATATCTTCTAGTCTATACTTGAAGAAAATCGGTCCAGGCTTTTGGAAGTATTCATAAATTTGTTATTACAAACTGTTTGAAAGTAAAAGAATTTGCTTATTTGAAAATTTAAGAAGCGCCAGTATCATATACATATGTACATATCCAGAAAATATCTGATACCTTTCAAGCGGCTGGACCGATTTTCTTCAAGCATAGCTAAGAACACTCACGATCAAGTTACCTTTCAAACACAAAAAACTAAATCATACCCGGTTCAGCCGTTAGGTCTGTACGTGGACTTGTACAGATATACAGACGCACACAATACAAGCTTATTTGCTCCATTCATGCCACCAATTGGCTAAACTGCAGCCATGTTGTCATTTTGATATTTTGATGCTAAAAATGTAAGCAATCAAAAGAAGAACACTCTTTATATGAAAGTTTACTTACCTTTTTCTTATTGTAAATTCCATTTCTTTATGTTTTCTTAATTATTATTTATTATTTTCTATTATGTTTAAATTTTTTTTAGAGTTTTGTTTATTTTTGAATTTTTTTGTTTAACACGAGTATAATATTTTATTCGCCCAACCTGACGTTTATTGTGAGCCAAATCGTGTTCTACAAACGCAAATAAACTGACATCTGTTACGTTTTTTGATCAAAATCGTCAACAGTCGTGTTCTAAAACCCCAAAAAATAAATAATGCTAACATGTTAGCGCTTTTTATTGACGAGTCGTGTTCTACAAACAGGCTATAACATTGCCAATCTTAACGAAATTATTAAACAGGCTGCTGAACATGCCACTACCTCCCATCCGCAGTCTGGGTTTAATAAAATTTATTCCAGGGATATTGAACATCTCGTATGTGAAAAAAGAAGAGCTAGAAGGGAATGGCAGCAGCACAGATCACCCCAACATAAACTCAGACTTAAAGAATGTTCTAAACGACTTCAAGAGTTGCTTGCATCTGAAAAAACTGCATCTCTTAAAAATTATTTGGAAGGTCTTGATGTCACACCGACATCTAATTACTCTTTGTGGCGCGCTGCTAGAAAGCTTAAAACCCCCGTTGAGTTCAAGCCACCTCTGCGCACATCTACCGGAGATTGGGCAAGAAGCGATACGGTAAAATGCAAAATATTTGCTGAGCATTTAAAATCCGTATTTACCTCAAATACATGTACTGGTGTTGCTGATTTGCCGAATGTAGTTGCTCTACCCCCTCGAGCCTTAAAGTTTAAGATGCGTGATGTACATAAAGTAATTGCTGAACTCAAGCCAAAGAAAGCTCCAGGTATTGATGGAATTAGTAACAAGATGCTGATGAACTTGCCGCATATTGCAATAAGAATCTTGCTGTTTATTTCTAATGCCATATTACGACTGGAGTATTATCCACAACTCTGGAAGCTTGCAAAAATCAAAATGATTCCAAAGCCGGGAAAAGACCTTACTAAAGCTGAGTCATATAGGCCAATAAGTTTGCTGTCAACTATGTCAAAACTCTTCGAAAAGCTGCTCATGACAAAATTGTCCCCAACCTTAACAGATAGTGGGTGCATCCCAGACCATCAATTTGGTTTTAGAAGTCAGCATAGCACCATTGAACAAACTCATAGATTGGTTCAATTTATAAGAAAAACATTTGAGGAAAAGAAGTATTGTTCTGCCCTGTTTATTGACGTTTCTCAGGCATTTGATAAAGTGTGGCATGAAGGTCTAATTCTAAAATTAAAATCATATCTACCAATAAATTTAGTGAATTTATTAGAAAGTTACATCACTACCCGGAAGTTCACGGTTGTGGAAGGAGAATTCATGAGTGTGCCCGAATCTATATCATCCGGTGTGCCACAGGGGAGCATACTGGGGCCAGTTTTGTTTTTGATCTATACTTGTGATATGCCTTTGAGCAGCAATATCCATACATCTACGTTTGCCGATGATACAGCCTGCCTTAGTATGCATGAAAACCCTCACGAGGCTTCCCGATATTTACAAGAACATATTACACAATTGGAAATGTGGTTGAACTTATGGAGAATTAAGGTAAATGAACAAAAGTGTGTCCATATAACGTTTACCCTAAGAAGAGATACTTGTTCCCCAATTCGAATCAATAATCAAAATATTCCTCAACACTCCCAAGTGAAATACCTTGGTATACACCTTGATCGAAGGCTTACATGGAAACATCATATTGACTTTAAGCTAACTCAGATGAAAATTAAGTTATCTCAAATACACTGGTTGATTGGCAGAAATTCAACACTTAGCATGGACTGTAAACTTTTATTATACAAGTCGCTTTTAAAGCCAATATGGTGTTACGGTATCCAGTTATGGGGCACTGCTTCAGCTTCCAATGTAGAAAGAATCCAACGAAGGCAAAACAAAATTTTACGGTTAATAACATCGGCTCCATGGTACATCAAAAATTCTAATATACATCGTGATTTAAATATGCCACTAGTGACTGAAGAAATTGCAAAATACGCAGGCAAATATTTAACAAAACTCGAGTCACATCCTAATCCGCTTGCTCGTAATATTTTGAACTTTACTGGACACATCCGCTTAAAAAAGAGGGACACAAGGGCTCTATTACTCAACACGCCAAATGGGATTTCTTGAAAATACTTTTTTTTATACTTTTTTATAATTTTTTTTCTTTTTTTATTATCACTACTTATGTATTATTTATAACTATTAACAAGTTTATGTCCGACAGTGGTCGGTCCTAATAATTATATTTTAGATTTAAGATTTGAATACTTATTGTTAGTTCATATTTGAAGATACAATAAATAAATACATGTATTAAAAAAAAAAAAAAAATATCAGTACATTATCTAAGCGTTGCTGGAGCTGAAAGACAGAAAGTTAAACTGGCTACGAAGCTGTTCTCACATACAGTTGCTCAATCAATTACACGAGCAGCCAGTTTAGGATTTTTGAGTGATAAAAATTGGAGTGAATGCAGTCAGTTCTTCAAATTTGTAATGAGATGTTTTATTTTAAAATATAATAAAACCATTATAAATTTTTTACTAGACGAATGACTGGTTTGATATAATGAATTCAAGGGTACCAAGACAGGACGCAAGAGAGCGATTACACGCATACGGCTTGTCACTTGGAATACAAAATGAGACGTTAAATAATATGTCGCAAATGATGTTAGATATTCGTGCGATTGGCAAAAATACGCTCTTACCATTTCAAAAAGGTACACATACATTTAATTTAAACTTTAAAAAATGTATCTATTGTAAAACATTTATTTCACAGGCATTATTCAATCAAATAAAGCATTGTAGATGCTCCACGATGAACTAAAGAATCGTTATAATATAGACAACGTCTTAACATATCGCCTAAATCAGGATGTTCTTGAGAATTTTTTTGGGATAATAAGATCTAAGGGAGGTCTTCACGACCATCCCGATCGTCAAGAATTTAAATATAGACTTCGGTCATATATTTTGGGGTACAACGAAGGCATCTTGGGTAGTAATGCAAATGTAGAGATAGACAATACTACCGATTTGGAGGACGTACATTATTCATTAACAGGTAAATTTAAACTAACAATTTAAAATCATACAGTTTTTAAAGTTTCGTTTGATTTCTTAAGGTAAAATACTTAAAAGTATTAATCCCAGCATAAAGCAAAACGATTTGCCAAAAGAAAATTATGAGGAGGAGGTGGAAAACCTGAATTATGATGGTTTGGAGAATTTGGCCGGCTATATTTGCAACAAATTAAAAAACGAAGATCCCAGTCTCGTTGCTAAGCCTGTAGAGGACTCGACATACTCATGGGTTAGACATTTAAATGAAGGTGGGTTAAGTATTCCATCAAACACTTTAATGGAAACGTTAAAATCTTGTGATGAAATTTTTGTAAAACTAAATGGGGATAAGTTACTTGCTACAAAGGGATATTTAGAAAAGCACTTGGCGGAAGCAAGGAATATAAAAGCAAGTGAAGAAGTAAAAAGACTTTTTTTTAGATGTAGAATGTATTTTAGAATACGGTCTCTTAATGCAGAAATGTCCCAAAATATAAATAAGCGTAAAAGAAAATTAAATAACACAACAACGTAATATAAATAAATAAAATATTTTTTTTCATTTTATTTTTTTTTAACAAAAATAATAATTTGCCCCACTGTTATGTTGACATATTTTTTGAGAGTCGTGACGTCATTTCACCTACCTGCGCAGAAGAATAAAATTTTGTGTGCGTGATGTCGTAATCTGTTTTTCTATCATTCTTGAATAAAGTATATAAAGCATGTCTGTTGATAAATTTGGACACTATTTAAACGATACTAGCAACATAATTTCTTTGAAAAATGCACCTAAACTGTTGGGGTTATTTGTGGATACGAACAACAACATTGATGTCCAAAACAAAAGGATCAAAAATGTTGCAAAAGCTCTGGAGGAAAACGATGTTATCAATAAATTGTTTCTGCAAACTCAAATCGAAAAACTAGAAGAGAAATTATTAACATACTTTAAGGCAGACAATACTGTAATTCAAGAAGATCTTCAAATGCAAATCGAAGAACTACAACGTGAAATAAAATTAGATATAGAAGAAAATTATAAAATTGAAAAAGATATCCAAAAAATGAAAACATCCTTTGAAGAACAAATTGAGCAGCTTAATGAGAAAATTTATAGATTGGAAAATTACAACCTCCTTCAGAAGTAGTCAAATATCTTGGTACAAATATAAAATACAACTATAACCAACATCAGAATTTTAATACATTTACCTGTGGTCACTTATGTCTTAAATTTCTTTATGAAATAACTGAAAATATTAAATAAAAACACAAACATTTATATCTTACAAAACTCTTTAATGTCTTTTTATTTATAATTTAAAATACAAAGCTAATATATTTTATTGCCAAATAGGAAATTGGGAATTTTGAATTAGAAATTCACTCAGCTCACTCTCAACGATTAGATTTTCTTCACCTTCTCTGCTTAAGCAATAAGATCCACTGGATAGATCTTTAATATCGTCATCTGTTAAAATATTATACCGTTTAGGCAGGAACATTATGTGTTTATTCATTTCCACTTTTAGAGTTGGTCCATATTTAGTTGTTACACGTAACACATTTTTAATAGTGTATTTCGTTGATGATTCAAGCTCCTTTATGTGGATTAAAGTTTTGCTGTTTAGATCATTAAATTTTGAAATAAGATTTGATGTGGAGTCCATTTTTTTAATTAGTTCTTCTCACTTTGAATGTTTAACTGGAAATGATGTTAAAAGAAGCGATGATGACTTCAAGAAGACTAATCAAAAATAATTAGACAGAAAGAGATAGTTATAGAGAAAAAAGGGATAGAGAGAGATAGAGTGCTAAAAAGAATAATGGAATAGAGATGTTTAAAAATTTACTGAGAAAATTAGTCTTTAAGAAACCTTCCAACATTCATCATCATTCATTTATCAGCAACTAAAATGAGCCAAATTAGACGTACTCTAAACCAATTTATGAGAGATTTTGAAAGCTTCAGGCTTTCTGATCATTGGGAGATGATAAAATTTTTCCAAAATATGCTGGATGAGAACGAAGAATATGGAGTTATGGAAGATGAAGACAACACAGAAGGGCACTTCAAAAGCTGTCCTTGGTACGATCCTGAGTGTGAGGAAGGACCCGATACTTTTATATGTACAATATATTTTTTACGAAACAGTATATTAGAAGATCTAATAATTGGATACTACGAAATGTTTCCATCATTATAAATAAAATAAATAAAAATTAAACTAAATTGTATTATTAAAAGAAACAAAAGAATTAAATATAAAATAAAATTGTATTATTAAAATATTCCTCGTTTTGTATTATTTTTTCTAAAGGAAAATTAGGAATCATCTGTTTGTAAGTTTTTTTGGTATTCATCTCAATTGAAAAATATTTTCCATTGTCTTGGTTGTTTCTCTTTATGAAATTTAATGGAATTTAATAATATTGTGAAATTCAATTTCTCTTGTACAGAACTTCTCAAAGAAAACAAGACTGAGCATGCTTAAATGATATGAAAACAAGACTATGCATGTTTAAGCGATATGAAAACAAGAATTTGCAAATAAGCAAAAACAAAATGGAATTTAATAATATTGTGAAATTCAATTTCTCTTGTACAGAACTTCTCAAAGAAAACAAGACTGAGCATGCTTAAATGATATGAAAACAAGACTATGCATGTTTAAGCGATATGAAAACAAGAATTTGCAAATAAGCAAAAACAAAAATTTTTTGATCCAACGAAGTAAAACCATCAAAGAAACAAACACCAGTCACATATTTCATTCTTTTTTCAATATTTTATTTCAAATTTTTTCTTAAAAATTTATTTACATATGTACAATCATTTTTCTTGATAAATAAATTAATAGGATTTTATAATTAAAATTATATAATTTTAACAACAATAAATAGGATTTTATTTACAATAATTTTTCTTTTAATAAATAGGATTTCATTTACAATAATTTTTCTTTTAATAAATAGGATTTTATTTACAATAATTTTTCTTTTAATAAATAGGATTTTATATACAATAATTTTTCTTTTAATAAATAGGATTTTATATACAATTTAAAAATTTAAAACTAATTAACTAAAAATTAATTAATTTTAACCATTTTTTAATTTTAATCATTGCATTCTAGCAATCTCATCTAGCAACATGTCAAGTTCGTATTCAGGGTTAGTTTCCTTAATACGAAAATGATACCATGCATATGTGTTAATGTTATTTGACCTAATTTTTCTCTTATCGTCTCCATAACTTAATACTACCTTATTTAATTCACTAGTATATATTTGATGTAGCTTAGATTTAAATGTTAACATACTATCATATATATTGGTCTTATTGAATAAACAATTTTTATAAGTAGCTAAACTATATTTATCTAATATGGCTCTCTTTACCCCCTTCGATTTCTTTACATCATTTTGATCTTGAACACTAAATGAATACATTTTAGATCGCAACCCGACAAATTCTTTCATTATTTTTCCACAATTTTCGTCTTTCATCATACCCAGCACCTTTTTATTAACTAGAGGAAAATTATAAATGTTGTCTGTAGGATAGTCCGATGTATCAAATTGTTCTTGTATGTCATTTTTTATGTCGTCCATCTTTATTGAATATATAAAAGAGTCCGTATCCATATAGTTTAAGGAGAGTTTTGTCTTAAACTTAGGTTCCATGTACCCGTAATGGAAATTATACATTTTCCATTTGGACAGCTCGAGTACGCAAAATCCTAAGTAAATTGGTTTATTGTAGCAGGTTTTGACTCTAGTCATTTCGATTGCTACCAGGTCCTCGGAAAATATAGATAAACTATGAAAATTTGGTTTTGATATCCAATCTTGGGCCCCCAAATGATTCCGATTCGTTTTCTCCCAACTATTGACAATTTTAACATCTCTCCTTTTGTCTACATTTTCCATGGTTTTACCATACACTGCATTATTGAGTAGTTTGAAAAAAATTTTTTCAAAAGCATTTTTAGCAGTGGCTCTATGTCTGGTATTTAAGTCAATGTAGCCTTTTAACCATGGAGATTCTTTAAATGCTAGAATACGATGAGTGTTCTTTAAAACTAAGCCATATTCTAAGCACTGTTTTAGAACTCTAAAGTGTATCACATATGATTCCTTTGTAGAGAAATCGGTTATCAACTTGTTATACTTCGCTTGCATAGGTTTCTTATTTTCAGCGCAAAAAGGAAGATCATTATGCAAGTCGTGTAAATGAGAGGGGTAATTCAACGTGACCTCATGTACATAACCGTCTGTTCCATTATCAGCTATGCTGTTTGGATCCAGATTCAGGTCGTCTTGCGATAACCATCTGAATCCACCATGAGGAAGATATTGCCAAACCGTAAAGGTTATTTGCGTCTAAGTAGACAAGAAATTCTGATGGTTTTGATGTATCGAAATCTTCCAAATATTTGTTATTCGCTTTCGAATATCTTTGGCTACACTGTACAATCCCCCCACGTATACCTTTTTTCATAAAAATGTACATGTCTATGTCTGTCAATAATTCTAATTCAATTTTTGTATATTTGAGCATTGCATCCCAGGAAAGGCCAGGTGCTGTATAATATTGGCATGGATCGAGCTCATATATACCCTTACAAACTTTTCTAAAGTTCTCAAAAATATCTGTCAGTAAGAGGACATCTGTTTTTAAGTAAAGTTCCATGTAGTCTTTCATAGTTTTGCAACCAAAAGTATTCCATACCTTTACAGCATGTGAGTATTCCTATAAAGAACACTCCTTATTGTTCAACTTATTAAAGAAATCACTGCGTGAAGGGAGCTGACACTCATCTAATTTTTGAAATGAATTTAGTTACTCATAGGGGAAAATACCTTTTTTCTTAATAAGCTGAAACTCGTTTTCTGACTGAAATAAGGACCTTATAGTGCTTAAATCATTATCCGACAAATTGCAGGCTAATGATTCCAAACTCTCAGCCATAAAGCGTATTGTATCAAGAAATCTTATTTCAAGCTTATGACCATCACTCATTTCTGAAAATTGGGAGAGGGATATATAAAGCTCCTTATTGAGAGGGAGTACTTTCAGCTGCATTGAAATTTCACCTAGTTCTTTAATAATAATGAAAGTAAACTAGTTTTATTACTTACATTATCACTTATATCTTCCAGGATGCATTCGAAGTCAGCGTAAACCACAAAGGGGACATCCATTTTCCTTTGATGCCCCTTAAAGCTGAGAACTGCATCCGGACCTGATGGCATACTTGTCACGATTTTGTCGCATTCAGCCTTATGATGACTTATTCCACTCTCGCTATGAGTGTACTGCAGACAGGTGTTGCAGAAATGCAGTTTGTGTCCATCCTGCGTTATCTGACTTCGTAAAAGTCTGTGAATAATAAAAAATAGTTAAAAATTTATTAGTAAAATGAGCTAATGGGAAGTTTAAATTTTTGAAATTTAGCACTTCACCATTTCGCGTAAAAATAATGTCTGCTGAAATGTCCTGAATACCATAAGAACTGCAACGTTTTGGGTGATCGTATGTTGTGGTATCCATGGCAGCAATCAAACACCACTTCAAACAGTATTCATCATCATTTTCAATATTGATGCAAGATTTTTTTTATTAGTTTTTGTGGTGTGGATATCCAACTTGATCCTTTGACGAGCGACGATTTGTTGATGTTGATTTCTGCTCGGATTATGCGTGATAAAGTCCAACCAGAATCGCGCTCTTCAAATTCGGACATTTTGGTTGAAATCTCCTCAATCTGTTTACGGAATATTTCTGTTATGTTGTCTGCCTTCGTCACCAAACTCATTTTAGCTACATGTGTTATAGCACACAACTCCAAATCTTCTTCAACAATTTTGATATACTCCGCCACAATACTCACATGAAATTTAATAATTGAATGCTTACACAAAGTCATGTGAAGTCTCTCAATAAAAATATTTATGTTTTCCTTCATAAACTCTTCCAGAAGAAGTTGTTCCTTTCTGTTTAAAATAGCATATGTGGCGATATGATATTTGAAGGCTTTCGATATTTTGAAACATCTCACATTCTCTGCTACTTCTTCTGTCCTAGAATGTGAAGCCCTCATTGGAGTTGGCAGAGTTTCTTCTCTTCTTTCTTCTTCTTCTCCATCACTTTCTGGTAAACTTATGTCCATAGCATCGTTGTACAAGTTCCCTCCATGGATAGCCACACCTTGTTGTTGAGCTTGTTGTTGCTGCTGCTCTTGTTGATGATAATTAAGAGGTTGCCATTGCATCAAATTGGAATACTGCTGCATTTGATTATCTGGTGTGACGGGATTATAATTATAAGTTGGGTACTCATATTGCATTGGCACTCCTAATCCGAAAAACTGGTTATTCCATGGCATACCGTATTGTTGATAATTCATTGGTACTTGATATTGGGGGTGATGTAGAGAAGGATGTTGTTGATGATGAGACATATTTAGGTGCTGTTGATAATTTTCAAGAGATGTCTGCGGTTGTTCTTGATTTCTGTTCCGGCTTACGACCGATCCTGCACACTATGATTTTTGACATGATCCAAAAAGGACTTTTGGTATTTATATACCTTATGGCATCTTTCACACTGATAACCTGAAGAACTCATTTTAATTATTTTATTGTTATTATTTCACTTTAACACAATTTCTGATGATGGTTGTAAATACAATGAAGTACTGATGTGATGGTTAGAAAAGTTGGCGTATTTATACAAAAATTAGTAGCAGTATCCTTGCAGCATATTTACTTTTTGTTTCTCTGCTGATGACTGTACTTAATTGAAACTTTGCTGCTTTAAAATAATCGTAGACAAAGAAAATGATTACGTTGCAAAATATAAATGTATTCTACAAAATATTTTACGCACAAGCATCCTCACTCATACGTACAAGTACACATACACATACATACATACATACATACATACATACACACATACATACATACAATTATATTTCTTAAACAAATAAATAAATACCAGCGACAAACTAGCTGGATCATCCACAGACAAGTATAGGGTGTTCATATACAAGAGAACATTTTATAAATAAATAAATAAAATAATTAAATTAATTGTTTATTAATTTATTTAATTATTTTATTTATAAACAATTTATTAGCGTGAGGAAATCATACACACATTCTCCCGATTCATATGAGAATCGCGTAGTAGTCATCAAATCTATTTTCTCTGATATTACTGATATAGTAATACGACAACAAATTTCTATAGTCTGGCAACACTGGCAATTTTCCCTCTGGTACTAAAAAATAATAATCATGTTTTGCCGTCGGCATTTGAAAAAAATAAAAATGTGTTTTGCCGTCGGCATTTGAAAAAAATATACTCATGTATTGCCGTAGGCATTTGAAAAAAATAATACTCATGTATTGCCGTAGGCATTAGGAAAAATTATCATGCATTGCCGTAGGCATTAGGAAAAATTATAATGCATTGCCGTAGGCATTAGGAAAACTTATCATGCATTGCCGTCGGCATTACGAAAAATTATCATACATTGCCGTAGGCATTAGGAAAAATTAATAATCACTATTTTCACCATTGGTATTAGGAAAAATCATTTTCATGATTTTCCCGTCGGCATATACACTTGAGAAATCTTAATCCTATAAAACCCCTTAAACCACACCCACAAAAAAAAATCACCCGTTATCACAATTAATATTACCCCAAAAAAAATCACCCGTTCCCACAAAGTTAATGTAAACAAAAAACTCCTTATGTAAACAAAAATTTGGACGGACTTATTGAACCACCCTCGCAGGTATCAAATTTCACGAATTTCCAAGAATTTAAGAATTTTCAAATTTTAATTCCCCAAATTTAACAATTTCACCAACAATTTTGCAATTGTGGCGGAGAATTGGTATTTCACTACTACTAATAACTTGAATATTTTTATCCTTGTAAGTGTGGGTAGATTCACAAGTATCCTATAAGTAATCCTGTCGTTACCGGCCGCCTAATCTGGTTTTCTGGATTTGATATATTTTTCAAATTCGTCGAAGGAAAAGTTCGGGATTGTCGTACTGACAGTCTGCAGCTGAGGGCCTTGGCACGAGCCTAAAGGTTGAGTACTCGTCAGGTTAGAAAGGAATTCCATTGTTTGTGAGTCCGTCCATGAGTTTCTAGTGGGCTTGACTTGACCGTATTTTTTAACTTGCTACAGTTTTTGCCAAAAACTTCTTGGTGTTGCTGGTGTTCTTAATTCATTTATAAGCCCCTCAAATGCACTCCTTTTTTGAGTACGAATATGATTGTTGAGATTGTTTTCTGCAGTTTTCAGCGCTCTAAAATTCTCAGGTGAACCGTATCTGTTGAATTTAAGTCTTGCTGCGTTTCTAAGCCTGAATAGTTTTGACGACTCGTCATTCCACCAACCCCTTGCCCTGTATTTATTACCTATTGGTACATTTATCGTACATTCCTTGAATTTATTAATAATATTTTCTTCCAGATCCGTTAAATTGTTTGGTGCCGCTAGCTCCTGCACTGATTTGAGTAGTCTGTTTCTTAATAGGATTTTATTTCCACCTTTTACGCCCGTCTGAGTGCCCATCGATATGATGATGGGGATGTGGTTACTTCCACTGATTTTGGTGTTTATGGTACGCCACATTGCGCCACCACTGTTGCCCTTAATAAAAACCAGGTCTAATACCGATGTTGAAGAATTTGTGATGTAAGTTGGGCTCCCGTCATTCATACAAGTGAAATCCGTGGTGGTCAAGAGGTTTTCCAAGAACTGGCCTCTGACGTCCGAGTTACCTGAACCCCAGACTACCGATTTTGCGTTGAAGTCTCCACAAATTATAGTGCAGCTGTTTGTATTATCTGTCAAATGAAAAATTCTGTATAATTCGGACTCGAAGAACGCCTGGTCCATACAGGGGGGCAGTAAGTGCCAATAACGTTAATATTTGATTTAAAGTTTAATGTCGAAATTGCCAAGGTGTCTTGTTGTGAATTTATATCTAAAATACTAAATTTTGTATTCTTTCTACTGTAGATGCCTACCCCACCAAAACCATCACTCCTGTATTTGCCAATAAAATTATAATCACGGAGACTTGTACTGGAATTGTCCGCCAGCCAAGTCTCCGTGAGAATTGCCATGTCAATGTTATTCTCTGATAGAAATAATTCTAAGAGTTCCTTATTGCCTATTTTTTTTAAACTTTGAATATTCAGATAAAGGATCTCCATTTTAACGACCGTAATTTGCATAGAATATTGATTCAACAGATATGGATCTGTTGATTGTGTCCGCGTCCAAACAATTTAAACTCCTATTCACATTGTCTCTTAAATTCGATATAAATTTCATTATTTTTATTTTATCAAATTCCTCTTCTCCAAAATTGGAGAGGAAATTTGTGGTTTCCAAAGATGTTTTTGTGAGCACATCGAGTGCTGTGTTCCTGTTGCCATGAAAGGTTGTTTTAGGGATGGCGCCCGTACTGCGACCATTTGTATTTCTATGATATATTGGTTTTGTAATGTTATTATGTCTCGAATATTCATCTAATAAATCCTTATGATGACTCATAGTGATTCTGGCCTTTTCCTCCTCTCTTGCCCTGTTTGTGTTTAGTTTGACGACTTTTGAATATGGCATTACCTCATGAATTGCTCCATAGGCAGCACCGTGGTTGTCAATTGGTCTTCGTTTCTGAACAGAAAGTGGTAGACTTGAGAAATCTGTACATTCGTTATCAAGTTCCGCAAATCTGTTGGAAAACACCCCTTTAAATCTCAACTCCGCCTCTTTCGTTCCAGGGAGGGCTCCCGGCTATCTGCCGGAGGACCCCCGCCCCCGGCGCCTTTCATCTTCATCTTATCAAACAGTTCCCGCTTGTGGGATGGGGATTTTTCCAATAATTGTATTACCCTGGTCACCGGTGTATTGTCCCTTAGTTGCTATTACACGAAAAAGCTGGCTGTACTGCCGTCTATGCAAAATTGCGTTTGCACAATGGCGATCAAATGACGCTACCAATACACAGACACTTTGTTCGAGAATGAACGGGAAGATAAAATTTAGCGATTTTTCACTTTTTTATTTAAATTAAAACACGACTGACTTACACGAATGCCACGAAGAGAATGTAATATATTTAAGTAGGTCGTTTTTTGTAATTTTAATTTCAGACTCCGAAAAATAAAGTGTTTCTTACATACATACATACGTCTTTTTTTTATTAAGAAACAGGCTTGCGAAATAAAGTAGCACTTTCAGCGCAAGATTTATTAATTTCTTTTCCGCAATTATTGGTATTAATCAACGCATATCAAGTCAATGTGCCTCGAAACTAATATGTTTGAAATTTTTTATACATACATATGGATTACAATCCATTTTAATGGATCTATGGAGTATTTTGTGTTTATGGGTAGTTTGATATGCCTCGGCAGCAACGTTTTCTTCTAATCTCACCTCTTCAGAAAAAAGTTGATTTGCAACACTGCCTTCATTAAACTGTCAAAAGACAAAAGCGAAGCATAAAATTAAAAGAAAAGTGAAGCAAGAATAGAAAACAGAAAAACCCGTACGAAATTTCTTGAAAAAATCTATAAAATTGCAAAGAAACACAAAAGTATACAAAGTATAAAAGTTGCTTAAAATTAAAGGAAAGTCTGAGGTTTTATTTATATTACAAAAGCAGTAAATTGTTCCAAGAGTAATGGCACAAAATATAAGTCCTGAACATAGTGGAATTTCAAGCAGTTCTCAGGGTGTTAAGCATAACGATGATTCAGTACCAGTGAAATATAGATTGTTTTTTTTTTTGAACAAGTAACACTCGAATCCAAGTATTTATACACATGTATGTGTTTTAGGCTGCAAAAAGAACTTATGAGTTTAATGATGACCACCGAAAAAGGTATATCGGCGTTTCCTAACGGAGAAAATATATTCAAATGGATAGGGACCATAGCTGGACCTGTGAATACAGTTTATGCCACACAGAAATATCGATTGTCATTAGAGTTTCCTAATTCTTACCCCTACGCACAAAAGATAAATGGTCAGCATTATACGATGTCCGTACAATATTATTATCCATACAATCCCTCCTGGGTGAGCCAAATAATGATAGTCCTCTGAACGCACAGGCGGCGATGATGTGGCCCGATCAGACAGAGTACAAAAAATACCTTGACGCTTTTTATGAAAAACACCAAGATACATAATTTAATTATTAATTTACCCTTCATACACCAACTAACACATGATTATTGATTTTAGTAAATGCTTGCGACTTTATTGGATTTTTTGTTAATCTGTAAGTAAGTTTCATACATTGCATCAATAATTGTATCCAATGTAAAATTTATCGATTATAAAAAGTTATCTATTGTAAGAGATGCTGAATTTTTTAATTTTTGTCTTAAAACAAAATTTAGTTAATTCATAGGATCATATTTGAAACTAAATTTTTGTACATAACTCATCTAAACCAAGTATTCTGTTATTTCACACTAAAAAAAAGAAAAAAATTCAAGTAATATTACAAACGTGAACGAACCCTTTTTAAGATAATTGATACCCATTTTAATCATCATACTAATAAAAACTGCAAAATCTTTTAAGTTTGTGTTAGATAATGGTTTTTTAACAAATAGTTGACCAGTCCGAGAAAATTAAAATTTGGTGCAACTTTGGAAAGTATCATTCAATAAACCTTGCGTATTTTCCTCCTTTATTGAATAATTTTATACCGCCACACGACATATTTAAATAATTATATGTATGTGTAAAAATTCAACGTTTTGAAATGGTGTGCATTAACAACGTTTTGTACTACGCCGTTATGAGACACTACACTTTGACCAATTGACGTGTCGGAAGTAATCCTTTTTAAAACTGCTTTGTTTCTTCATTTACCAATTAATTTTTTTATAAATCAAATACTTTGTATACATTGTAAGCGGAATTATTTCAACTTAATAAGTAATTTTTTTTCTGAATCGTGATTAATTACACTGTTCTAGCTCAAAAATGTAATAAGTGGAGGACCTGATGGGTAAACCTAATTCGAGTACGTTGAATCCAATGGTGCTAACCATCTTTTAAGTTAGGTATTGTTTAAAAAATAATTAAAACAGAAAACTTGGTTATAAGCACCTAAAAATCGAATTTTCTCAGTTTTCTGCCGTTCATTCATTCATTTTTATATCAATTAAAAGAACATGTGGATAACCAAGCGTCCTCAAGAAATTAAAAAAAAATAAACCTATATTATAAAGTTATTTCTTGAATCAATTTAAAGAAAAAAATATAACAAAATCAATGATATACCAGAAAAATTTTTATTAAAGCTTTCTTACAAATATTTTGTACATACATATGTATGTATCATCAATTTTATACAGCCTAAAAAATAAAACCCATAACATCATATTGACAAAGGCTAATAAATGGTAGAAAACTGGAAACATTGCGATTATTAGGTGCTCTTAATCAAGTTTTCAATCTTAATAATTTTTTAAAAAGGAACGACCTAAAAAAATTAAAACCACTGGATTCAACGTACTTGAATTATTTTTACCCCCCAGCTTGTTAACAATTTTTTTTTCAAATTTGAGCATAGTGTTACTTATTCACAATCACACGTCATTAAAAAACAAGATGAAAATTTTTTGTTCATAATTTGTGTATTAAATTTATTTTAACTTAGTTTCAGTTTTTTTCTTTTAATTTCTTCTTTAGTAGGTGCATTATTGTCCTTAACACCACTGTTGTGGACAAGCTCCTTGCCATCGTTTCGACAATGTTTTTCCACTATCTCCTTGGCTTTTTTATTAAATAGTTCTTTGCTTGATTTATATAAATCCGCAGCATCGCCTTGTAATGGATCATCAGGATTGGGATTTGCCAATAAAAGTTGTATTGACAATAGTATCGATTCTAGGGTTATTGCGGGGTTATAAGATCCAGTGGGAAGCATGCGTAATAAATCCAAACAAAACAAATCCGGCTGCGAGCCGCACGACTTGGACCTCTGATGTACATACATATATACAAGGATAGAAAAGGTAATTTCTATGCAAACAATTACATACATACATATGGATATAAAATTACTTAATAATTAAAGTTTCTAGAAAAAAATTCTTAAAATACAACGAAAATCAGACATCCGTCCTGCTGTATACTTCCATATGCATGTAAATACTTGCATACATTTCATTGCCGTCGGATATACCCACATTAATATATAAGTACATACATATATACGCGTTGGGGTTATTTACATGCACTGTCATCTAATGGTTTATATGCGAATTATACTCGCTACTCTGGTGAGCATTACGTGCTTATTGGGTGACAATTTTGTCAAAAAATTTTCTGAATTATCTTTAAAAAAACTCAAAAAGTACTATTATTTATTGCTACAGCGTTTGGGGTTGTTTCTTCAAATAAAGAAAGAAGAGCAACTGCAGCACATTTTTCATCCTCAGTATAACTTTTGCTTTTAGGAAATACCGATATTACTGGATGTTCGTTTTCGTTTTCATTTTCTGAACACTGAAAACGTTTTCTTCGCAAATTTTGCATTCTATTTAATCGTTTCAAAATCACTTTTCGGTTCTTATAATTATTAGCCATTTTAAGGCGAGTTGGTTGATTTTTATTGTATGGCGAAAATTGCACTATTTCGGTAGCATTGCAGACCTTCGACGTCTGATTCTGAAGTTAATTCTAACATAATGTTTTCAAGTTTGATCTTATTTAAAGCCATTTTTATAAAATTTTTTTCAAAACTAACTGTATCTACGGCTATAACTTTGTTTTAAGTCTTTATTTACAAATATATAAAAATAATTATTGAATTTTAATTTAACAAAGATCAAGTAAATATATTTTTTTAATTATAATAATTATAGCTAACTTTGAATTACAAGTGTACCTATTATTTTGAGCACACTTGTAATAAATATATACGTATCTATATAAGTATATATATGTATGTATGTATATGTACCTGGTTTTTGTAGGCACAATTTTTATTTTATTTTTGATTTTTATTTTAATAAGTTTAAATAATGAGTTTAAATTTTAGCAAGTGGTGGTTATTTCCTCACTTGTTCACTTTGCCAAATATTTAAGTACTTATTATTGAAACTTAAGTATGCAAAATATATATACACAAACAATTACACGAACAATTACACAAATAATTATAATTACACGAACAATTTCACAAATAATTATAATTTTAATATTTTGAACTATTACACAAATAATTATAATATTTTTTAACTATTTTAATTTTGTCGGAATTGTATTATTTTTTTGTGTTTCACTAATTGTTTTTTTTTCACTGTTGTCTTATTTTCCCATATTATTTTGAAATGCCGTTAGTTCTTTTTCACTGTTCCTAAACAATGCTACCAAACTCGAAATATTATGCAATTATGAATACACGGAAAAAAATGTTCTTGTTTTTCAATTACATGTAGTTTTTACATAATAAATATACACTTTAGAATTATAAACCTATATTTATTTACATTGGGATGTATGAAAATCTCCATATTTTGTGCAAATGCATTTAATAACAACAATAATCAGCATGAGTGGTTAATATTAAAACTAATATCTAAGTCTGGCAGCATTAGCGCGTGGTTAGTTTTTAACAACAGACGCTATCATCTTTCATTTCAAAGATGGATGCTGACACTAAGGTAAGAGAATTTTATTTTATATCTTTTTTATTATATTTATTTACTATTTATACATTTTAATGTTTCAGAAGCTGCTATTGCTTGGTGGTGGAAGCGATAGAGATCGTGGTCGTGGTCGTAGTCGTGGTCGTGGTCGCGGTCGAGGTCGAGGTCGTGGTCGTGATGCAAACCGGGTGGCTGCTTCTCGTGGTGATGGTGGTCGTGGATACGTGTATCCCCTCCCGTATCCATACCCTATGTGGTATCCATTATATGGATGCCCATGGATACCACAGGGAAATAACCCAGCAGCAGCACCAAGTGCCAGTATGCCAGCACCAACAGCAGCACCAAGTGCCAACATGCCAGCACCAAGAGCAGCAACAAGTGCCAACATGCCAGCACCAAGTGCCAACATGACAGCACCAACATAATTTTTTTTAATAATTATTTTTAATAATAATAATAATTATTTTTTTTAATAAATCTGTTTTTTCGCTCTTATAGTGCCTCCTAGGGGCGTAAAACTTAGGATCGACCCACAGTAATTTTTTATTTTCAACATTTCCTTCGAACATACATATGCCCTATCTCGACTCCTTAAGGGGGCTCCCATATAAAGGGAAAATTTGTAACTTCCCCTAGGGTGTACCTATTGAAGTCAAATTTATGACCAACCTCCAATTCTATGCAATGATGAATACACAAAAGTTTCCATCACATTTTTCCCTTAATACCGTGATAGAAACTTTGTTCTACATAATAATGAATATATCCTGCATGATTTTCGATCAAATGACCGGTCAATTGACTGGTAATATTCTGCAGATCGTATTGAAGGGCATAGATTCTTATGTTGTCCCTGAAGAAATAAAAGATGCACTCGTCCTCCAGGGATTTAAGGTAAAGAATGTATCAAACATATTTAACAAAGAAAAAGTACCCCAACCCCTATTTCGTGTTGAACTGGAGCCAAATGATATACAGTTGAAAAAAACGAGACTCATCCTATTTATAGCCTTAAATACCTTTTATACAGAAAAATCACAGTTGAAGAGCCACATAAGCGTGCAGGTCCCGTGCAGTGTCATAATTGCCAAGAATATGGCCATACAAAAGCTTACTGCAATTTACCTACAGTGTGTGTTATCTGCGGTGAATTGCACGGTACTGCAAGTTGTACCAAACCAAAAGTTCAAGCGGAAAAAAATGCAGTAATTGTGGAGGTAATCACACCGCTAACTACAGAGGATGTCCTGTGTACTCTTTCGTCAAGCAGGCTATGGTGCAAAAACCTAAATTAGCTCCAGCTCAACCATTAAACGCGTACTCCGCCACTTTTGCTCCAGTGAGCCAACCAGTTACTTCACGTGTATCGTATGTCGATGCTGCTAAGGCTAGTTCTATTCGCATACAAAATGTTTCACTGCCAAATAATTCAACGAGTGCAAATTCAAGCTTTAACTTTAGTCGCCTTGAATCTACTATTGACAATTTGGTGCAGACTATAAATAATTTTACAACGAATATGACTACCATGATGCAAGAAATGCTGAGAATGCAGAATACTCTGCTTCAAGCATTAATTAACAAACCATGAACACGTTAAAAATATGTTTCTGGAACGCAAACGGCATTCGACAACATAAGAATGAACTTGAGCACTTCCTTACGGAAAAAAATATTGATATAATGTTGGTCTCTGAGACACATTTGACTTCGAGAAGCTTGTTCAAAATAAATGGCTACACTATGTATGATACAAAGGACCCTAGAGGGAGAGCATGCGGTGGATCTGCAATTTTAATTAAGTCACGACTCAAGCACTATATCCTTGACAATGTTAGTGAAGAATATATGCAAGCTACGAATATTTTTGTAGAAAACTTTTGTTCTAATTTCGTGATATCATCAATTTACTCACCTCCCAGATTTTCAATCACTGAGGACCAATACGAGAAGTTTTACAAATCTCTTGGACCTTGTTTCGTAGCAGCTGGCGACTACAATGCTAAGCATACGTTCTGGGGTTCGCGTCTAATTACGCCTAGAGGTAGGGCGTTGTTCAACACAATTTCGAAAATGGGTTTGGATGTTATTTCAAGTGGGGAGCCCACTTACTGGCCTACGGACATACAAAAAATTCCGGATGTTATAGATTTCGGCGTCATAAAAAGTATTTCTAGGGAATTAATTCACGTTGAAGCTTCCCTAGATCTGTCGTCTGATCACTCTCCCACGATCGTTACAATCTGTACTCCACTGAGAAGCGCTTTACCTCACCCATATGTCAAGATGATAAATCGTGTTAATTGGCTGGGATTCAAAAAATATCTTAGTAGTCATTGCGCGGAAAATATTACGCTAAGAACACCCAATGATATTGAATCGAACATTGCAAATCTTAACGAGAATATTAAACAAGCTTCTGAACATGCCACTACCTCCCATCCGCATACCGGGTTCAATAAAATTTATTCTACAGACGTTGAACATCTCGTACGTGAAAAAAGAAGAGCTAGAAGGGAATGGCAACAGCACAGATCACCTCAATACAAAATTATATTTAAAGAGTGCACTAAACGACTCCAAGAGTTGCTTGCATCTGAAAAAACTGCATCTTTCAAAAATTATCTGGAAGGCCTTGATGTCACACCAGCATCTAATTACTCTTTGTGGCGCGCTGCTAAAAAGTTTAAAACACCCGTTGAGTTTAAGCCACCTCTGCGCACATCTACCGGAGGTTGGGCAAGAAGCGATACTGAAAAAGGTAACATATTTGCTGAGCATTTAAAATCCGTATTTACACCAAATACATGTACCGATGTTGCTGATTTGCCGAGTGTAGTTGCTCTACCCCCTCGACCCTTAAAATTTACGATGTGTGATGTACAAAAACTAATTGCCGAACTCAACCCGAAAAAAGCTCCCGGTATGGATGGAATTAGTAATCAGATGCTGATTAAGTTACCTCGTATTGCAATTAGAATCCTGTTATTCATTTTTAATGCCATTTTAAGACTAGAGTATTATCCAGACTGCTGGAAGCTTGCCAAGGTTAAAATGATTCCAAAGCCAGGTAAAGATCTTTCCAAGGCTGAGTCATATAGGCCAATAAGTTTACTGTCAACAATGTCAAAGCTTTTTGAAAAGCTACTCATGACAAAATTGTCTTCAATTTTAACTGATAATGGGTGCATCCCGGACCATCAATTTGGTTTTAGAAGCAAGCATAGCACCATTGAGCAAACGCATAGATTGGTTCAATTCATCAGAAAAACGTTTGAGGAAAAGAAGTATTGTTCTGCCGTGTTTATTGATATTTCTCAGGCATTTGATAAAGTGTGGCATGAAGGCCTGATTTTGAAATTGAAGACATACTTACCAATAAACATTCTAAATCTTTTGGAAAGTTACATTGTTGCACGAAAATTTACAGTTGTGGAAGGACACTTTATGAGTATGCCTGAAACTATCTCATCCGGTGTGCCACAGGGGAGTATACTGGGGCCATTTTTATATTTGATTTATACTTGTGATATGCCTGTGAGCAGTAGTATCCACACTTCTACATTTGCCGACGATACCGCCTGCCTTAGTATGCACGAAAACCCTGATGAGGCATCCCGAAAACTCCAGGAACACATTAGCCAGATGGAACTATGGTTAAACTTATGGAGAATTAAGGTAAATGAACAAAAGTGTGTCCATATAACATTTACCTTACGAAGAGATACTTGTTCCCCCATTCGGATTAATAATCAAGTTGTTCCTCAACATTCACATGTGAAATATCTTGGTATACACCTCGATCGACGGCTTACATGGAAACATCACATTGACTATAAGTTAACTCAAATGAAACTAAAATTAACTCAGGTACATTGGCTGATTGGCAGAAATTCAACACTCGGCCTAGACTGCAAACTGTTAATATACAAGTCGATTTTAAAGCCAATATGGTGTTACGGTATCCTGTTATGGGGCACTGCTTCAGCTTCCAATATAGAGAGAATTCAACGAAGACAAAACAAAATTTTAAGGTTAATAACATCTGCTCCATGGTACATTAAGAATTCAAATATACATCGTGATTTAAATATGCCACTAGTGACTGAAGAAATTGCAAAATACGCAGGCAAATATCTAACAAAACTCGAGTCACATCCTAATCCACTTGCTCGTAATATTTTGAACTTTACTGGACACATCCGCTTAAAAAAGAGAGATACAAGGGCTCTAATACTAAACATTCCGAATGAAATTGCTTGAAAATACTTTTTTTTTTGCTTATCACTACTTATGTATTATTTACAACTATCACTTAGTTATGTCTGACATTGGTCGGGCCTATTAATTATATGTTAGATTTAAGATTTGAATACTTATTGTTAGTTCATATATGAAAATACAATAAATAAAAA